>JAODAL010023350.1:0-62833 GCA_025379985.1 Phyllomedusa bahiana | reverse complement strand
TCATGAACGGGAAAGGGGTGTTTCTATGTAAACAGGTCATGTGATTTTTCCACCCAATCGAAACCCTTTCACACCCCCAGTCAGGGACATCGCACACCCCATCTCACCCTGCTCTTTTTGTAAGCTGATTTGATGGCCGCCAAAATGACAGGAAGCGGCGAAAATGGCGCGATCTTAATAGATGATGCACATATTTTAACCTAAATTATCGCATGATCTAAAAATTTCGATCAACATAAAAACTGTGCCGATTTCAACTTTGTCGATAATAATCGCTCAACACTAATCATGATGCCATCTATTTTGTGAAGTGCACCAGTCTCTCCTGCAGCAAAACAACCCCACAACATGATGCTGCCACCCCCGTGTTTCACAGTCGGGATGTTGTTCCTAGACTTTCAAACTTCTCCCTTTTTCCTCCAAACGTAATAATGGTCATTATGGCCAAACAGTTCAATTTCAGTTTCATCAGCCCATAGGAAATGTCTCCAAAATGTAGGTCTTTGTTCCTGTGTGCATTTGCAAACATTATTTTGGATTTTATATGTTTATTTTGGAGTAATGGCTTCTTCCTGGCATAGTGGCCTTTCAGCCCATATTGATACAATACTCGTTTCTCTATTGATAATGGCACAATCTCACCAGCTTCCTCCAGCATCTTTACAAGGTCTTTTGCTTTTGGGTTCATATAAACATTAATCTCTGAGACACAGAACCCGTCTCCTTCCTGAGCGGTATGATGGCTGGACATTCCCATCTTGCTTGTACTTGCATATAATTATATAAGTCCATAATTCTCTCCCTGATATCTTGGCTGATTTTTTTTAAACTTTCCCATGATGTTACACACAGAAGCAGTGTGTTTCTGGTGTGCATTAGAAAATACATCCACAGGTATGTCACTAATTAACTCAGATTTTTCCAATAAATTAGAAGTTTCCAAAGACATGCCATTATTGTATGGGCTGTCCCAAATTTAAAGGCATAGTAATCCTATTGTATGTAAACATCTAATTTTGCATAAAGTAATAAAAATGCCTTAAAAAATTCTCTCTCTCATTATTCTGCATTTGGCAAATATAAATAATTTTGGTTCCTAAGTGATCTAAAACAACTGTAGATCTTGGTTCCAGAGGTGGGACACATATCGTTCAGATATGTATTGCTTATCCTGTGGATATAAGAATCATGTATTCACCCGCACATGAATAAGGAATAATATAAGGTATTCATGCAAATAAGGCTTTTATTCATCCAAAATTTAGAAAGACAAATGCAACTTCAAAACTTGAATGCTGTGCGTTTTCGGTCAGACAAACCTTTAAATTAAGGTCACAAGAGTGTCTAAAATTGCCCAAGCTGGGGGTTTGGGGGAAAGAGTGCCTGACCGGATTGCGCGGATTTCAGTACACTCTTTATACTTGCCCGGGGCCAGCATTCAAGTGTTTAAGCCACATTTGTCTTTCTAAATTCTGGATGAATAAAATTCTTATTTTTCATGACTATATTATACCATTCTTTATTTATGTGTGGATGAATATATGATTCTTATATAATGGATTGCAACATCCTATTTACCCAACACTGGTACTACAATTACAAAACATGCTTTGCTGAGCAACCATAAATTGAATATCCTGTGGATATGTCATATGTCTAGAATACCTCTTTAACTCTAACAAAGTAAAAAATTTAAAACGCATATTTGTTTTGTGTTAGTGATGAGCGTTGACTATCGTCATCGGGTCGATATCGGCAATTATCAAGACGATTTCCGATAGTCGATAATTAGAGATGGGCGAATTTCTCAAAAATTCGATTCAGTCACTTCGCAAATTTTTCCGAAAAAAAATTCTTTTCGTTCCGAATTATTGCCGAATGCGTTAAAAAGCAGTTTTCCAGGCTGCAAGAGCCTGCAGGGGCTTTTTGAACGTTGTAAAATGTTAAAAATTTGCAGGGGAGCTTGGTTTGGTCTTCATACAATGTTTGTTTTAGTATGACACGCACATGACTGCCGCCGCTTTTAGAATCGTTCACTATAAAATTCCCTGGGCACTTAAGAGGGCAAAATGACCAAAAAATAAGGGGGGAATGTACCCTGATAAAGTCATGCCAGCGAAAGCGGGAAAAAAAAAACAAGCTGAGGTCAGGTGGCAACATAGTGACGAGTGTGGAGGTGAGGCGGCAGCCACAGAGCATGAGGTCAGGCAGTGGCACAATGACATTCTGGAGGGGGCAAAACCGGGAAGCCACAGAGGGGCAAAATGACTGAGGGGAGGTCACGGGGGGGGGGCCCCAGTATGAGGTCGGCGGGGCACAATGACTCTGGAGGGGCAAAAACGTATTAGACCACAGGTGGAAAATGATCGTGGGGAGGTCACGAAAGCAGCGCATGAGATAGGCGTGGACAATGACATCTGGAGGCGGCAAACAGTTTGGGCCCACGAGTGGCACAATGATACAGTGGGGAGGTCTTGACAGCAGCAGCATGAGATCGGGCAGTGGCACAATGACTTCTGGAGGCGCAAAACAGTATTAGGCCCAGAGGGGCACAAACAAGTGTGGAGGTCAGGGGGGGGGGGCAGCAGTTGAGTCAGGAGTGGCCAATGACATTCTGGAGGCGGAAAAAACAGTATTGGGGCCAAGGGGCACAATCACCGTGTGGAGGTCACGGCGGCAAGCAGTATGAGGTCAGGCGGGGCACAATGACATTCTGGAGGGGGGAAAAAAACAGTATTAGGCCACAGAGTGGAAAATGATACAGTGTGGAGGTCACGACAGCAGCGCATGGATCAGGCAGGGGCACAATGACATTTTGGGGCGGCAAAACAGTATTGGGCCCACAGGGGGCCAATACCAGTGTGGAGGCACGGCAGCAGCAGTATGAGATAGGAGTGGCACAATGACATTTGGAGGCGGCAAAACAGTTTTGGGGCCACGGTGGCACAATGATACAGTGTGGAGGTCACGACAGCGCAATGAGATAGGCGTGGCACAATGACATTCTGGGGCGGAAAAAACAGTATTAGGCCACAGAGGGGCAAAATCACACAGTGTGGAGGTCACGACAGCAGCGCATGAGATCAGGCAGGGACAATGCATTCTGGAGGGGGCAAAAAGGAGGAAGCCACAGGGGTGGCACAATGACTGAGACAAAGGTCACGGCGGCAGCGCATGAGGTCAGGCAGTGGCAAATGAACGTGTGGGGGACATGGCGCCCCACAGCCAGGAGGTCAGACAGTGGCACAATGGCACAGTGTGGATGTCACGGCAACAACAACAGCAGCAGCAGCATGAGGTCATGAGTGGACAATGAAGAGTGTTGAGGTGGGTGGCAATCCAGCCCTGGTAAAGATGGTGGTAGGCGTGGGAAACGTCAGCGATGGTGGCATCAGGGGGGGCGGCTCAAAATGGGGGCTGAGGCAGGTAGTTTAAACCCCAGACTGAAGCCTAAGGCATTGGTGTGTGGAAATCGGGCCGATCCACGCCTGATTCTTTTGACAAAGGTAGTCTTTTCCCTTTTCCGTGGACAAGCGGGTTCCCCTTGGGGTAAGATGCCCCCCCCGCCGCCTAACACCCCTTGATCCCACACTAGGGCCCGGGGCAGGACAGTTCTCCTGCAACTGGGCAAGTGGGGCCCCCAACCCCTTTTGGGCTGCCCAGTAGTCCAGCGGATTTCTAATGAGGTGGCAGAGTGTGTCCAAGTAGGCCCAACCTGTTGGTTCGGGGATGTCCAGTCCTGTGCTGCTGGGGATGCCTTCTCACTAGGCGGGTGAAGGAAGCTGCTCATCAGTGACCCCAGACTTAGGTTACTCTGATGGAGCTGGTCTGCTCCTACCCCCCCCCTTTCCCCCCAGCAGCCGCGGCAGTAGTGTGGGTGGGGAAAACCCCGGGCCCTGTCAGAGGGGGGACGTGCGCACATAGGCAGCAGCCCCAAATGTTAGGAGGATTTCCTATATTTTTTGGTTTGTTTCCCCTCTCAATAGGGGGAAAAAAAGGCTCCCATTTTGGACGGTAGGGGGCCAATGGGTGGAGACCCAGAAGTCATCCCTCTCCCGGATGCGACTATTCGGCTGTCATAGCCGGCAAAAAAGCATGCTGCGGGCCATTGCACAAGTGTTCCGGGGGTCCTGCCCCCATTTCCACTATATACTGCAACGGTGCTTGGGGGTCATCTGCCTCGTCTTCTCTCCCCATCCACCTCCTCCAGCTGTCCGCTCCTCCTCTCTTGTCACTGGGTAGAAATCACTTTTCCCCGTAAATGCTTTGCTCCAATGCCCTCTCCCCCTCCATTTCAGTCCCCCCCGGGATCATGTGGCCACGGTTTTGTGCCACGTCTCCGCCCCCGCCAGACAGTTTTTCAGCTCTTTTCCCCAGGAATGAAGCAGTGGAATGATGTTATTTATCCCTAGTCCCGGCGACGACAAATAACTTTGCCCCTCAATGCCTCAACAAAAAGGCAGGGTCACGCATGAGCTGCCACTGGCTGACATCAAAGTTACAAGGGGAGTACTTTGTCTGCCTGGATCATCAAAAAATCGTTAATGGCCTTTCTTGTTCAAAAAGTCGGTCCAACATGGCAGGCTGGAATTCCAGGGGTGGAAACATCGCATTCAGAGTGTGTTGGGGAGGCGTTCTGCCGCTCAATCCAGGGGGGTTTCCGGTTTGTACGAAGGATAAAATGATGCACGTTTTTCCCGGCCCCTTTTCAGAATGTTCTGAAGATGGTGGAAAAAATTCAGGAACCTTTTCCAAAACCCGATTGAACACGTGGCCCTGCAGGGGGGCATGGGCATCCCTCCTCGGTCAGCGCGGCACCCTGTTCCTCCCTTTCCATCCCCATGGTTACGATTTGATTGGCGCGGAGAAAACACACATCGATTTTTGCTGAAGACGCGGGGCAGTTCCCCCCCTGTGTGACTTCGTTCGCCCAGGGAAGCCGGTGTAGGGAAATGGTGCACCCTGTGCCTTTTACATGTGGTTGATGGGGCATACTTGTGGAGGCTGAGTGGTGGTGGTGGTGGGGGGGGAGGGGACATTGGGGCAGGGGGCGCAGTTTGACAAGTGGGGAGAAAGCGGCGTCTCCTGTCCAAATTGTTGGGGGGTGCCTGGGTGGAAGCACATTCACCCCTGGGGCCCTAAAAGGGCATGTTACGGCCTGAAAGTAGTCAGCTCCAGGGGCGTCCCCCCCCTGCCGTGCACCTTGGAACAAACCCATAAGCTCAAGGACTGACCCCCCTTCTGTTCTACATATTTATGAAGTGTGGTACGCCTTTTGGGGAAAAAAAAATTACGGTTAAATCTCCATCTCGGGGTCGGCACAAGCCTTTTGTTCTTTGAACGGTGCAGGTCCCCCATTTGGGAAAAGGGGGGGATGCATACCAACAACTTGGCAGGAGCCCCGGCAGTGTGCACCTTAGGATGGTTGGAGCATACTGTTGTCTCTTTGCAATGCCCCCGCTAACGATGCTGGCGCCCCTGGTACGAGGAGCGGAGCTCTGGGGGCCGGGAGATGATGTAAAGAGAAAAAGCTCCCCTTTTGCAGAGGTGGTGGGCCCTTGACTGGCTCAAAGGATGCTGCCACCCCGGGCACTGCTGCTGCTGTTTTGCGGCGGCAGGTGGACCACCCAATCTGAGCCGTTTCTCCCGGGCCAACCGGATGGTGACGTCCGGGGTTGACGCAGGGGCCGGGTGCCAACGTTAGCCCTGGCCACGCTTCACTTTCTGCCCCGATTCTCATATACCCCTTTGGCTCCCCGGTGTCTTAGCAAAGAAAATGCCCACCGCCCGGTATGGTTTTACCCCCAACGCTCCCACTGAGTGATATGCCCCCGTGCCTCCTGAGCCTCTGTGCTGTACTTTTTTGGACCTGCGAAGGGGTTTTTTACCCCGTGGCCCTTGGCTCCCCACCTACACGCTGCTTCCCGCTGACTCAGGCCACAGACCCACTTGCTGGCTGCGCTGCTGCAAGCGCAAGCGACGCCCCCTTCCCCTGAGATGATGAGCCCTTGCCTCACTCGGCTCCCAAGTGCGGTGGTCATCTATCTATTTGTGTTTCATCGTCCTGCTGTCCCCTCACCGGTCTTGGTATGCCAGGCTGACCTCTCAAAACAAGACCTCCCCTGCCCTCTCCAATTTATACTTTGCCGCCTACTGCAAGAAGCAGGGGATATTGGCCCCTTTCTTCCTGCCAAGTAGCTGCGACTGCCTCCTCAAAAATTTTTCATCCTCCTATTGTGGCGCTGAGCCCAGCCACATAGTAGATCTCTGGCTAGGGAAACCCCGGATGGGCGGGCGGGGGGGAGGGGCAGGTGAGGGCCGCTGACCCCCTCCCGGGCCATGCCAATAATGGTTGTGTCTGAGGTTCCACCAAACCCTTTGGGTGGGGTTGTCAGATGTCGATGTGCTGCGACTGGGCCCGTTCGGAATGTTTTTGCCAGCACTGGGTGCAGAGCCTTTCCCCTCTTGCTGACATATGTTTGTTTAAAATGACAGACCTGTTTTTTTTTTGATGATATCTGTATTGATAAAATTACACCTGTTTTGACTCCAAATGAACCCAGTAACAAGTTTGGGGAACCCCTTTGGGTTAAATTGCGCTCCACAAAAGGAGGAAAATTTCTTGTATGTGTCGTTTTAAAAACATGGTGTTTTATAATGTAAAAGCCAAAAAGGGGTTAATAACCTTCGGACATGAATTTTGGCTACGGAAAATGTATTATTTTGGCGTTTAAAAAGCGGTTATTTTTTTCAGCACACGCAAAAAAACGCTTAATTAACCCTGGATTAAATTTTGGCCAAAAAAATTGAGCCCACAAAATAGGATTTGTGGTGTTAAATTGCGTGTTTTTACGCCACAACAAAAGATACGTTGTAATTAAAACCTTTTCTTGGAATTGGTACAGGAAAAAATTTTTATATTTTGGCGGTTTTTAAAAAGACGGTTTCTTGGGGCGCCCACCCGCAAAACAACGCTTAATTAACCCCTGGATGTAATTGCGCAAAGAATTGAGCCCCACAAATAGTAGCTTTGTAGCTGTTACAATTGCGTGTTTTTTTACGAACAACAAGAGATACAGTTTTAAAACCTTTGTTTGAATTAGGCTAAGGAAAAATTTTTTTTTTTTGGGGTTGAAAAAGACGGTTTTTTGGGGTCGCCACCGCAAAAAAAACGCTTAAATTTAAACCTGGTGAAATTTGCCCAAAGAAATTTAGCCCCACAAACTAGTGCTTTGTAGCGTTTCAATTGGTGTTTTCTACGCCACAAACAAGGTAAGTTGTAAATTTCCCTTTTCTTTGAATTAGGTACAGGAAAAATTTTTTTAATATTTTGCGTTTAAAAAAAACGGTTTTTGGGGTTCACAACCCCAAAACAATGCTTAATTAACCCTGGATGTAAATTGCCCCAAAGAATTGAGCCCCACAAAATTAGTAGCTTTGTAGCGTTTTTACAATTGCGTGTTTTTCTACGCCACACAAAAGAGATAGTTGTAATTAACCTTTGCTTTTTGAATTAGGCTACAGAAAAATTTATATATTTTGGCGTTGAAAAAGACGGTTTCTTGGGGTCAGCACACCAGCAAAACAACGTTAATTAACCTGGATGTAAATTGCGCAATAGAATTGAGCAGCCAAAAAAGAAGTGGTATTTGTATTGTAAAAATGCTGTTTCTTTAAATGAATACAACAGGAACTGGTTAGACCCCAAACTTGGATATTGAATGTATATGCAGCTGCAGTGGACGCACCCCTGGTTTCAGATCCAATACCCCAAAAATTTGAAAAAGAACTTAAGAGAACAGTCTCTGAGACAAGCTGAGACACCCCACAGAATTTGCTATATAAAAATCAATTCTTCAGTAAGAGCTATAGGCCGCGGCAGCACCTTCCTAAAGAGACAGTGAGAGGAGTGTGAGCTCCGGCGGGCGCGCCCGGGACTTATATAGTGCGGTGACGTCACAGAATCCCCCCGGTCTCTGATTGGCTTTTACCTCTGCACATGTCATGCGGCTATGCCCTTCTTCCTCCCAGAGTGCTTTGCCCCCTGTAGCGCTATGTGCTCGCAGCCATTTTATCAATCAAAAGCACACTTCGTTCACCCGAAGTACCCCAAAGTTCGACTTCGTTCCGAACCGAAGTTTTCCTGAAATTCTAAACGAATTCCACTTCGTTAGAATCGATTCGCCCATCTCTATCCATAATAGATTATCGCCGATGACCATTAAAGTCTATGGGAGAGCAACAACACCTTCATTATTACACCCAAACAGGGCTGGAGAAGCTGGAATTAACATCCACAACAGTCAAATGGATACGTGCTACATCTTAAGCAACACACTTAGGTTATAAAAGCCACAGATAAAAAGTCACAGACCATTCACTATCCCTGTCTTGTACCACAGCATGACCCTTAAACCTGAATCACCCACAAATTAAAAAGTGCCAGAAGGCAGTATGATTTGAACCATCATTTTACTTGAACTGGATATTGAATATCCCTTTCCTGGAACGCAGCATGAGCCCCAACCTGCATGACCCCCAGATTTAAAAAGTGCTGGAAAAAGGAGTCTTTCAACCACCATTTTAGTTGAACTGGACATTGACTATATCTGTCCTGTACCGCAGAATGACCATTAAACCTGTTTGACCCACAGATTAAAAAGTGCCAGAAATAGGAGTCTTGAACCACCATTTTAGTTGAACTGGACATTGACTATACCTGTCCTGGGCCACAGCATGAGCCCCAAACCTGCATGACCCCAGATTTAAAAAGTGCCGGAAAAAGGAGTCTGGACTGGGAGGACGAGGAGGTAAGACTGCTGGATGCAGGTTCCATTAACCACTGAAGAACAGATTGACGGTGCTGTTCGTTACTGAGATTCACAGGGCCCTGACCCAGCGATGACAGGCCTGACGGTCCTGCAACCGACGATCCGCTGGCATGCGTGTTGTCGCCAGCACTGGAAGGAGCACCTTCTCTCGTACCTTTACCTCCATGTCCTACCCCCCTCTTTGCTCGCTTACCACCTGAATTTCGCTCCATGTTCAGAAAGATAAAAATTTGAGAAGGTATGGAAGATTTTTGGAAAGTCTCTTATTAAAAGACGTCAAATCACAGCTATTCTCAAATCCCTAAAATCAAAACAAAATTGCTGGATTCAAATTTAAGTGCAAGGTACCTCTATCAACAAAGCTTAACTGACCAAAAGTGAAAAAAACACCTATCTGAAATGTATACGGATAATAAACGGTATTTTTGGCACCTATCAATACACCTGTGATGACTACAAAATTGCTGGATTCAAATTTAACTGCAAGGTGGCTCTATCAACAAAGCTGGCCTGCGCCAAAGTGAAAAAAACACGTATCTGAAATGTATACAGATAATAAAAGGTATTTTTGGCACCTATCAATACAACTGTGGTGACTACAAAATTTCTGGATTCCAATTTAACTGCAAGGTTGCTCTATGAACAAAGCTCGGCTGTGTCAAAGTGAAAAAAAAAACTTATCTGAAATGTATACAGTTAATAAAAGGTATTTTTGGCACCTATCAATTCACCTGTGGTGACTACAAAATTGCTGGATTCTAATTTAACTTCAAGATGGCTCTATCAACAAAGCTGGCATGCGCCAAAGTGAAAAAAAACACGTATCTGAAATGTATACGGATAATAAAAAGGTATTTTTGGCACCTATCAATTACACCTGTGGTGACTACAAAATTGCTGGATTCAAATTTAACTGCAAGGGGCTGTAACAAGCTGCTGGCAAAGTGAAAAAAAAACAAGTATCTGAAATGTACGGATATAAAAGTTGCCACCTATCAAACACTGTGGTGACTAAAAATTGCTGGATCAAAATTTAAGTGCAGTCCTCACAACAAGCTTGACTGACCAAAAGTGAAAAAAACACATATCTGAAATGTATACTGATAATAAAAGTAGAGTTTTGCACCTAACAAATAGACCTGCAGTTACTAGAAAAGATCTTTATCCTAATATAAGTTCAGGCTGCCCAACATCCAAGTAATATTTCAACAGAAAACTGTTAATGAAAAGCTATTGCAATGCAATGTCTACACTAAGTCTGGGTGCACAATATCCAGTATCCTTTAAAGAGCTAGTCTGTGTTCACCTGCGGGGCCCCTCCCCCCGCTCCCCCTCTGACTTTACAGGGCTAGATGCTCCTTTAAAATTCTCAGCCTAACTACCTAAAATCTGCAAATCTCTGATCTACCTAAGTTCTAAGGTTCACAGCTAAAAGTATAGATGTCTCTGTGAACAAATAGAACAATTTCGCTGAGCTGTTTGCTGAGCTGTTTGGACAGAGGCAGAGCGCACGTCCTACTGCTATGAGACGCTGACACACACTGAGGCAAAACAGGAAGGGCTGTTCTATGTAAAACGAGGTCATGTGATTTTTCCAGCCAATCGCAACCATACACATCCCAGTCATGACGTCGCACACACAGCTCACCTTGCTCTATTCTCTAAGCTGATTTGCTGGCCGCCAAAATGACAGGAAGCGCCAAAAATGGCGCGATATTAATAGGTTATGCGCAGATTTTAACCTAAATTATCGCATGATCGAATAAATCTGATGCTGATTTCAACTTTGTCGATAAAAATCGCTCAACACTATTTGTGATATCCCAGAGTAGGAGTATGTCGGATAGTGAAAAGGTTAAAAGAGTGTAATATCTGTAACATCTGTATGTGGTTTTCCAGCTTTGAAAATACTGTGTACTTTACTAAATTTGCAATGCCATTCTGCTCTGAAACAACACTAAGGGTGCATCCACACAGCAGTATGCAAATAACGGCTGGATTCTGATTAAAGATTTTGACATAGTTTCTGTGGTTTGGAGGATAGTTCTGTCTGCAGTTTGCAGATTCACCGTCCCTCTCAACCACTGACATTTTCATGTTCTGCCCAAAAACCTGTCAGAAGAATGAGCATGTTTTACGTTTTTTAGACCACTGACGCTGTAAAAAACCGTCCAGCAGAAAATCTGTTCAGTGGGGACTACGGAACAGATTTTCTATTAAAGTCTATGCAGATGGTTGATAGTTGGTTTTCAGAAGGCTTTCAAATCTGGAAACCGTCTGTAAAGCCAACTGAAAACCCTGCTGTGGGGAAAAGCCCTAACAGCTAATGGTTCTGGAAAACCTGTAGCAAGATACTCTACAACCAAACCATTCTACCCTGGACCTTTGTCCAGTGTACGGAAATCCTTACTTCTTGGTTTAGGGGAAAGACAGCAATGCATTATTGAACAGAAGTCTTGTCAGCATAAGGAGTGGAGCCCTTAACTATATAACTGAAGTACATGAAGAGAAGTAAGTGACCATCTTCATAGTCAGTTGATATCTAGCCTCGGTCCTAACTCAGCCTACTAATCGTACGGAAGGTTCACTTTTGCCAAGTGAATAAGCTCCTGGTTACCTAAATGCTGGTCCTATCATTGCTACAGGCTCTGAAAAGAAAGTAGGACTCTGAATTTGTTTCTGGAAGACTACTCCAGGTTTAAGACCTTGCTCGCCATCTGCGTGTTATTTTGCTGCACATAACATCACAGACACCTCCATGCAACACCTACAGAAATGTGTCCCAGGGGAAATAAGACCAGTTTCTCCCACTAGTTCACTGTTATGTTCCTAGAGGAGTGTGAGAGGGTGGATAAAGAACCTTGTGACAAAACTACAACTTTCCTCCTCCTCTCATCTGTGACTCTGGGTCAACTCTTAACATATTTAGGTCTTGTGCAAAGAAAGTTATTGTATGTATCCCTGATGGTGTAGGGCAGTAAAGTGATTATTGTCTGTAGTCTTGATAATCTATGGTAATAAAAATGTTAAAGTTACCATGCCTGGTGATCTAGAAAAGTGATAGGGTTGATGTCAATATTTCTGGAGGTCTAAGACAGTGAATGGATTGTTTCAGAATCGCTGGTGATTTAATGCAGTAAGTGAGTGAATACAAGAATGGGGTTCAAGATTTTGGAACAGTTTCCTATTTGCGATGAAGGATACCTGCGGTGTAGTGTGTTGCAGAAAACTATTCCAACTTTAAAAAACAAGCTCCCGATATGACTTAACTCATAGTAAGGATATGCTGTTGTTTCACACACTGGAATGCTGTAATGTGACCAAGTGACCACAGGACAAGAGCGACACAGTCAAATGGACAAATCACAAGGACATTCATTGACTCCAGGTGATATCTTCTCAGATTTGAGTAATTTCTTTCTTTCTGGTCGAGACCACTTCGTCCAGCAATGGTCTTGCAGAGTTTCCTGTCCAGACATTTTTGGCTCCTCACTTTTGCAGCAAATGCCAACAACTGTACCAAGACAACATCTTCTTAACTTTTTCAATGCCTTTCAAAAGTTTTTGATTTGAGACAAGAGCAGATAACATGAATTGTTGTGATATTGCTAAACTCTGTTAGATCTATATAACTGTATGGCCACAGTCCTTCACCAGGAGTTTTCTGTCCGATCCTAATGGGCAATCAACACTACTGTGATGCCTGACTTTGAAGTCCAGTTAATATTGTGACTGCTGTGACATTTTATCTTTCTACTTTTCCCACTGGATAATTAGACTAATGAATGTGCTATTGAATAAATACTATTTATTTTGCAGGTGTGTTGGAAAAACTTTTCAGCAGTAGATAGCCCTTGATCTAAATTGTTTGTGGTTTTCCCTTAGGCACAATTTTTTAAATTTATTTTTTTTTTTTTTCTTTTTTTGGGGAATTTTTGGCTTTTTGTTATGTCACAAACTTTTTTATTTTTTAATTTTAATGCCCAAAACCTTAAAGGAAAGCTGAATTACAACAATTTGCACTACCTCATTGTGTCCAACATTGGCTGGTGTGTTTAGAACTGATATGTCAGGTCTACTCTGTTTGGTTATTCAACAGAAGTTAGTATCAAACTGTATGATCCTTACACCCTTTTGGGGGGTTTAGGTAAGCCAATAAAATTCATTAACTAAAATTTGTTTTTAATTCATTGTTTTGGGGGGTCTACTATTTGACCTTCA
The DNA here is from genome assembly GCA_025379985.1 of Phyllomedusa bahiana. Lineage (NCBI taxonomy): Eukaryota > Metazoa > Chordata > Amphibia > Anura > Hylidae > Phyllomedusa > Phyllomedusa bahiana. The sequence continues at coordinate 49,781 of JAODAL010023350.1, read as the reverse complement.
TTATTTTTCCACATTCCATCAGAATATGTTTGATCTTTCATTTCAGTCCCCTGGGAGAAAAATTTTTTTGCTTAGTCCAAAGGGGATAAATGAAAATGATTTTGGGGGCCACTTGATGAAAACTGAAATGGGGTTAAAAATTCACTTTGTTAGCTAAAAGGCAAGAACAAAAGCGTCCCTTTCTTTTCTTATGAGTTTGGGAAAAAATGAGGGGGGGCCACTCTGATTGGTTTTTTATGGGCAACAAATTTGAGTTTTGCCAAAATTAGTTTTAATACATGTGGCCCTTGTGTTGTAAGCTTTTTTATTTTTCCCAATAAAACCGTGCCCGCGGGGAAAATGTTTGTGCCATATTAAAAGTTGGGGAACAGCTTTCCTTTTTCTAATGGGGGCGGGGAAAACTCACGATGCTCTAAGTACATTTTTTCCCCTTTCTGGTAACAAATAATTAAATTTCAACAAATTTAAAAAAAAAGTTTGAATAAATTTTATTGTATTTTAATTTGAAAAACAACAATTAAATTTAAATAAAATTAAATTAATATTAAAAAATAAAAATAATATTATAGTTATTTTAAAAAGTGACACTTTTTTTAAAAACAGTATTTATTAATGTCACACGTCAGAATTTTCAGATTTGATTTATTTTTTTCTAATTTTTGTCTTCGATATTTGCTTAAAGAACCTCTATTAAGTCTATGAAATCTGCTGTAAATGTACAAATAGTTGAAGTATATATTTCTGGGTTCATTTTGTCATCCACCTCTTCTTTTTTTCTCTACTGGGATCTGGTTTTGCATGCCAAGATACTTTGCACAACCCATGGGGGAAATGGTTTGTTCCTATAGTCTCAATTTTCTTCTTTCAAAGGGATTATCTTCCTTATTGTTTCTCTCCCATTGTGTAAGGTATTAAAATTGTTTGCTTAATTGATCCTTCATGTTGTCATTCAGTTCAGAAAACCTGGGATCTCAAATAGTTTTTCCATTTCAAAAACTGGATCTCCCTTGTCTGCTCTGTAATTACTATTCTTTTGTTTACAACATTTTTTCTGTCTAAAATATTTGTTCTTTTGGTTTTAGAATTTTACTATATTGTTGCTATGTTTGTCACTATTTAACAAAATCAGGGGAAGAAGGTGGTGGATGTCACCTTGAGACTCATTTAGCCAAACAAAGAAGTGTATTCTCACCAGATGTCTAGGAAGAATATTAGACTTAAAGGGTGACTTATATGAAACCTGGTACCAATACCCCAATTTAAAATCTCTTTAGAGGACTGTAGAAGGTGCCAGGATGCATGAAAGTGTCTCGCAGCACTTTATATGTTAGAGTGGGGGACAGGTATAAAGGTGGAGGATTTCAGGTGTGACAGGTGGGAGTGTGTTATCACCCTATCTTTTTAACTGTCTGTGTGTCCATGGGATGTACAAACAGATAAAGCATAATGGCCAACTCTCCTGTACTGGGAGAGCCAGCAACCATCCACAGCTTACTAGTTGTCACGGATGCCCCTGTGACCCCCGTCCCGGGTCACAGGCACATCCGTGCCCCGACACCCAGCGGCGCCCCGTCCCGCACGTCGGGTTCGGGATCCGCTCACCCCCCTGTCTCTGCCGGCGTCCACTTACCCGGCCACGCTCCTGCTCAGCCTGTTTCAGTCCTGCGGCGCGCGCGGCACCGCTCCATAGGGCGCGCGCGCCGGCAGTGTGAAATTTAAAGGACAATGCGCCCGGTAAAATTTGGGCTTTGCCGGGCACTGTCCCTATTTAAGTCCGGCCCCTTCCTGGCAGCCTTGCCGGATCCTTAGAACGAGAAAGCGTTCCAAAAAGTCTTGTCTTGCCTGCCGTGTACCGAACCCTGCTTACGTTTACCAACCACGAATCTTGCCGCCTGCCCCGACCTTCTGCCTTTTCCACGTTTCAAGAACCTTTGCCACCTGCCCTGACCTCCTGCCTGTCCCGACTACGAGCCTGCCTGTCGAATCTGTACCTCGCCTACCTTGGCCGCCACCGCAAGAAAGTCCCGCAGTGGAAGCGACCTGGTAGACTCCCGCCGCAGCAAGTCCATCCGCTTTGCGGTGGGCTCTGGTGAATACCGGGAACCATACTTAGATTCCGCTCCCTGGCGTGGGCTTCCACCATCGCTTGCGGTGGTCCAGTGGATCCACTACTAGACCGTTACACTAGTGTTGGCTGCTTTTTATATTATGTTTATATTACTTCTTAGTAATCCTGGTGCATTGGGTACTTGGGTAATAGTGGGAAGGGGTTAGTGTCAGCTTTTGAGGGTACTTGCTGTGGGAGATGTTACTCAGCTTTCCTGGGCATTGGATAGCTTATTCAGTATACAGGAAAACTGAGTTATACACACACCACAGGCTACATGTAACGGATGTGGTAGTGGATCCTCTGGACCACCACAAGCGATGGTGTAAGCCACGCCAGGGAGCGGAGTCTAAGTAGGTCCGGTTTTCACCAGAGCCCGCCGCAAAGCGGGATGGACTTGCTGCGGCGGATTACTACCAGGTCGCTACCCCTGGCGTGACTTTCTTGCGGTGGCAGCCGAGGTGTTGCGCGGTACAGAATCGTGAAGCAGGCTCGTAGTCGGGGACAGGCAGAAGGTCAGGACAGGCGGCTATGGTTCGTGGTCAAGGGACGGAGGCAGAAGGTACGGTACACGGTAGTCAGAACAAGACACTCTGGAACGCTTCCTCTCTAGGCACAGGGCACTATCGATTCAGCAAGGTTACTGGGAAGGCGCAAGACTTAAATAGGATCAGCGCCCGATGAAACCAATCATCGGCGCGCTGTCCCTTTAAATTTGGCTGCAGTACCGCGCGCGCGCCCTAGGGGGCGAACGCGCATCCGGCCAGCCACATTAGCGCACGTCTGGCCAGAAAGAAGAGCGTGGTGAGGTAAGTGGCGGCCCAGGAAGGATGCTGCGGGCTGCGGGGACGGAGCTGCGGCATTGCCCGTCGCCGGAGTCGCAGCAGGGGCGCGGGTGCGACCGCGGCCAGGCACGGGGGCCGCGGGAGCACCCATAACACTACAATAGGAAAGCAGGGTGCTGTGGGGATTTGTGTCATCCAGCTTTTCTGGTCACTGGATAGCCTATCCAGCTGTTGGATGATATTTTTAGGATTGGAAGGGCCCAATATCCCTTGACTTTTGAATTCTGATAGTATCAGACTGCAGCTGCTGGTTTTACCTTGGCTGGTTATGAATAAGGGGAGGACCCTATGTTCTTTTTTTCAAAACTAGTTAAAGGCAAAACCAGCAGCTGCAGACTGATTCTAGCATTATGGAAAGGTCTATAGATATTTGTCCTTTCCCACCCTAAAATACCAGCCTGCATCCACCCCAAAAGGAGACCATCACATTGTGTTATGAAGTTTTGTCCCAACACAAAATGCAGCCTTCACCTGATACCCCATGACTCCAACCTATAACACCATGCAAATTTTATATGGAGGTGGGGAACAGTAAGAGAGGTGCAAGAAAAGTGAGGATTCTAAGATATTTGTGTGGTCAATTCTGCAGGGAATACTTGTGGCGGTTTGGACCAGTTGGAGACGGAAATGGTAAAGTGAACGACTCCATTCATAGAAAACATTACCTGTGAATCACAGGATGTAACTGTACTGTAATGACTTATATGTCTGCAGAACATCTGTGGACTACTGATATTTACCTCGAAACCGTCACTGTGTGGTGGAAATATTGGTAGTAGTTATAGTAGTATAATGGTTTATATTCAAGAACAGTATAGCAGTATTATTTGCTATATGGTAGTGATATGTGGTCATGGTGTGATGGTATTATTTGGTCAATGTATATCAGTATCAATGATAATATTTGCCTTAATATACTGGTTTGTGCAGTAATAGTATGGTGATAATATTTTCTGATTTTTATAGTGATATTTTTGGTATCTGCATGACCATTATTTAGAGGTATCATCCACAGAAAATTGTCTTTATAGCTAATTGTATGGATTTTTTAACTTACAATACAACGTATATATATATATATATAATATTATTATTAATATATATTATATATATATATATATATGTATATATATATATATATATATATATAAATATTGTATATCAATACATTTATATTATATAAATACATCCTAATAGACCCAAGTAATAGCTTTATAATGTTGAGGCAATTGTGTTTTTTACCTACTCTACCAAGCTGGAAAAGACGCAGGCAGCGTGCATCAGGTTAGGCCCAAGGATTAGAATTTTTCCGGAGGGATGTAAGGGGAAGGGCGTCATAAGTCCTAGTTGCCAAGGGCACCAAGTGCGTTGTATGGCCCTGTCCATGTCTTGTTAACTACTCTATAAGTAGGCTGCTTCCTTGTACCTCTAACAACACAAGTGTCCTGTTGTGCTTGCTACCAGGAACAATGACAAAATCTGTGCTTTGCTCATGCAAAATTCACACCTGAATCCTGCAAAATATGTTTTGGAATCCCACAGATCCAGTTTCTACAATCTGTTTCCCACTTTTATCTTCCCCAGGTCAGTAAGTCTTATCTTGTTTGAGTGATCCTCATTTGAAACAATTTAATTGCAAACAAAAGCATTTAAAAATGAGATAACAAAATCACAAGTTTTAGGCAGATAACTCAACAAATCTGTCAAATTACCCAATTTAAGTCAGACTGACTATTGTTTACTTTTTTCTGCAAGTCATAGTCGTAACAAAAATTAGGGACTTTGTAATATTTCTTATTACTGAAATATTCTATTTTTTCCATTTACCAGACTTCTCTCCTTCTCTCTTTGCCTCCTGCACAGATTATTAATCAAGGGATCATTAAAATAGGTTGTCGAATTTAATAAAAATATACGTAAATGGTGCCAGGGTGGGGTAAATAGAAAAAGATGTAATATTTAATATTTTCTGGTCTCCCACTTCAGCATCTCCAAAGCTCCCTTGTATCTACCCTTTTCACTTTTGGGCTCTTGTTCTGAGGAGGACAGGAGTGACTTGCACTTGCACTCACTCACAATAGAACCCAAGCTTCTCCTGTATTTCAGGATGAAAACCCAAAAGTGAAGTGTAGAGGATCCCAGGAAGCTTGAGAATTGCAGTCTTGGAGGTAAATATCACTTTTTTTTTTCTAGTTTTCCCCCACCATGACTCTATTTAAATATTTTTTAAAACTGGACAATCATTTTGACTCTGAATTCACTAGTAAAATCACATTAGCAGATCGGTTACAGCTGTCAATAGATGTCTATGGAGAGGGAGGGGAGAAGGAGGAGATTCAGCAGGAGAGACACACAAAGACTGCTGCTGAGATCTGCTGTCATACCATACTGCTAGACTCACAACACTGTATCCTAGTAATTATTATAAGCTTATTGTCTATTGCTGCATATACCAGTGCACACTTCCCCACACCATGGGAAACATGCATGATCAGGTTTTTCACCATTTTCTGCGCCAAAATTGAGCCAGCTACGATATCTAATGCGCCAAACGACTGTGTTAGGCCTCGTTCACACGGCTTATTTCGCCGCGGATTTGCCGACGGATTGACGATTGTCAATCCGTCGGCAAATCAGTCAGAAATAAGTAACAGCCTATTTTCTATTGATTTCAATAGAAAATACGGCTCGTCGTTCACATGACGCGTATTTCCGTGCCGGATGGCCGCCGCGGATTGACGACGGCAATCCGGACGGAAAAACAATGTGTATGTCAATTATTTACGGACGGATTCACCACCTACAATGAATGGAGATGGTGAATCTGTTGGGAAATCAGTTACAAATACGTGCCACACTTAGTGGCACTTATTTGCAACTGATTTTCAACTGATTTCAGAACGTATTTACGATCGGCAATCCGATGTAAATACGTTCTGAAATAAGCCGTGTGAACGAGGCCTTAGGTGCATTGCTCGCAAGATTCAGCACTTTTTAATGTGCCTAACATAAGGGGGCATTCTGTGGTCATTCTGGGGGCGTGGCGCATCACATTAGAGGTATTAGACAGATATATTTGGTTTGGCAAAAACAGGCGCATTACTGTTCGAACAGGCAGACCTATTTGAATGTGGTCTGCCAGAGCCGGAGGACTCGAAGTGGAGCTAGATTTGCTGTTACGGAACAAAATGTCCAATATTTCTCAACTTCCACCAGTACAATAATAAAAAGGAATTTGTGATAATTATCAAACTATATAAAATTAAATTACTTAAATGTAATAAAAAAATGTTATCATATAAAATTAATATAAAAATATTTAATATCCCTAAAATATAAAACATATCTCCTATAACATGTATTTCAAATTAATTTAATCTAAAACTAATTTTACATTAAATAACCCACTGATGTTGATCAGATTTTTAAATTTTTACTACATTAAATTAGAAATTTATTTTTGCTGTTCTCATCCTTTATTCTACATACAGCAAGAGCCAGCACAGCACAAGTCTGGCTGTGACCTGTGGTTCACCAAGCAAGCTCAGTACCATAGTTTCTATTCACTGACATGCTATTCTAATGACTTTTCTTTTATTTCTAGCCTATCCATAACCTTTATACATGTTGGGCGCATTACTTATGCGCCCAAGTTCCATAATGCGCCAAACATACAGACGAGGTGCAATGAACTTTAGACACCATTTATGAACGCACAAAAACCACTTTCATACATTCAGGCGCATTTGACCTGAAAAATAGATGTGAAAATGCACTTCAATGCACCTAGCATTCAGTTCTCCATGCTATAAGTGTTGGGGGGGGGGAAAAAAAAGGGGGGGGGGGGAACTTTTGGGGGGGGGGGGAAAAAACAAAGGGGGGGGGGAAAAAAAAGGGGGGGGGGGGGGGAAAAAATTTTTTAAAGGGGGGAAAAAGGGGGAAATTTTTTTTGGGGGGGGGGGGGAAACCCAAGGGTTTGGGGGGGGGGGCCGGGGGCCAAAAGGGGGGCCCCCGGTTTTGGGGGGGGGGGGGGGGGTTTTAAAGGGGGGGGGGGTTTTTTTTGGGGGGAAAAACCCCCCGGGGAACCCCTTTTTGGGGGGGGGGGGGGCCCCCCTTAAAAAAAAAAAAAAAAGGGGGGGGGGGGTTTTTTAAAAAAATTTTTTTAAAAAAAAAATTTTTTTTTTTTTTAATTTTTAAAATTTTTTTTAAACAAAAACCCAAAATTGGGGGTTTTTTTTAAAGGGGCCCTTTTTTTGGGGGAAATTTTTTTTTTTCCCCCTTTTTAAGGAAAAACCCCGGGGGCCAATTTGGGGGGTTTTTCCCAAAATGGGGGGTTATTTTTAAAGGGGGGCCCAAAAAAAATTTAAAATTTTTTTTTGGGGGGGCCCTTTTAAAAAGGGGGGGCCTTTTTTTTGGGGGGCCCTTTTTTTAGGGGGGGGGGGTTTTTTAAACCTTTGGGGTTTTTAAAAGGGGGGAAAACCCAAAAAAAAAAAGGGGGGAACCCAAAAATTTTTTTTAAAATTTTTTCCCCAAAAGGGTTTTTTTTTTGGGGGGAAACCCCCCAAAAACCTTTTTAAAAAAAGGGGGCTAAAAAAAAAAGGGGGGGGAAAATTAAAGGGGGTTTTTTTTAAAAAGGGGAAAATAATTAAAAAAGGGGGGTTTTTTCCCGGGGGGGGGTTTTTTGGGGGGGGTTTTTTTTTTTTGGGGGCCCCCCAAAAAAAAAAGGGGGTTTTTTTTTTTTGGGGGAAAAGGGAAAAAAAGGGGGGAGGGGTTTTTTTTTGGGCCCGGGGGGGGTTTTTTGGGTTTTAAGGAAAAAAAAAGGGGAATTTCCCCCTTTTTTTTTTTTAAAAAAAAAAAAATTTTTTTTGGGGAAAATTTTTTTAAAAAACCCAAAAACCTTTTTTTAAAATCTATTTTTTGTTTTTTCCCCAAAAAGGTTAGGGTTTTTTTTTTTTTTTTTTTTTTCCCTTTTTTTTTTTATTTTTTTTAAAATTTTGGGGGGTTTTTTTTTTTTCCCCCCAAAAAAAATTTTTTTCCCTTTTTTTTTTTTTTTGGGGAAAACAACCAAAAAAAAAATTTTTTTTTTTTGGGGAAAAAACCAAAATTTTTTTTGGGGGGGGGCCCCTTTTTGGGGGGAAAAATTTTGGGGGGGGAAAAAAATTTTTGGGGGGGGGGAAAAGGGGTTTTTCCCCCCGGGGGGGGGCCCCCCCTTTTGGTCCCCCAAAAAAAGGGGGGGGTTTTTTTTTTTCCCCCTTTTTTTCCTTTTTAAAATTTTTTTGGGTTTTTTTTAAAATTTTTTTTTTTTTTTAAAAAAAAAAAATTTTTTTAAAAAAAAAAAAAAAATTTTTTTTTTTTAAAAAAAAAAAATTTTTTTAAAAAATTTTTTAAGGAAAAAAATTTTTTTTTTCCCGGGGGGGTTTTTTTTTTTTAAATTTTTTTTAAAAATTTCTTTTCCCAAATTTTTTCCCAAAAAAAAAACCAAAAAAAGGGGGAAAAATTTTGGGGGGAACCTTTTGGGGGGAAAAATTTTGGTTTTTAAAAAGGGGGAAAAAAATTTTTTTTTTTTTGGGGCCCCTTTTTTTTATTTAAATTAAAAAAGGGGGGGTTCCAAAAGGGAAAGGGGAATTTTTTTAAGGGGAAAAATTTTGGGGTTTTTAAGGGAAGGGGGTTTTTTAAAAAATTTTTTTAAAATTTTGGAAAAAATTTTTTTTTTTTAAAAAAATGGAAAAAAAAAAAAAAATTTTTTTTTTTTTTTTTTGGGGGGAAATTTTTTTTTTCCCCTTTTCCTTTTTTTTTTTTTTTGGGAAAAGGTTGAATTTTTAAAAAAAAAAAAAATTTTTTTTGGGGGGGAAAACCCCGGGGTTATGACAGTTTTATCTACGTTTTATGTATCTATAAAAGAAGTTTTGTGAATAAAGATTGCTCTTAATGTGAGGGTTCAGTTGTGGATTTTTCTATCTAGGCAATACAAAAGTACCGCACAAGCTGGCGGGAGATCTAGAATGTAGCTTTACAAATTCAAGTGGGAAAACAATATATTCAGCAAACCGCAAAAACAGGACAAGGGTTTAGGGCCCGTATATATTTTTTTTTTTAGAGCCCTATTGGGTTTCATTAAAGAGTAACTTCGGGGTTAAAAGAAAGGGCCACAGAGATTCTATTTGTCTCTGTAAAGTCCACTGGAGTTGTCGTTTTGAAGATTGGAGACTTATTGTTGTAAGTCTCACCGTAAAAAAGACCTTTAATTATGAGGGCATGGGCCCAAAATTTTCATCAATGCAGGGAAAAATTTTACTTTCCCCCAAAAATTCCGTTCAGATTACATAATTTCAAACATCAAAATTTTTACACTAAATTTAAAATAGGAGAAAAAGTAAATTTTATACACTGGGGGCGGGGGGGTTTTTGCAAGTTTTCCCAACCTACAAAGAATGGAGAGGTCTGTAATTTTTATCATAGGTACACTTCAACTGTGAGAGACAGAATCTAAAAAAAATCTTGCTAGGCCACTCCAGTACCTTGAAATGTTTCTTTCAGAGCCACTCTTTAGTTGCTCTGGCTGAGTGTTTTGGGTCATTGTCCTGCTGGAAGACCCCTGCCGCGACCCATCTTCAATGCTCTTACGAGGGAAGGAGGTTGTTGGCCAAAATCTCGCAATACATGGCCCCATCCATCCTCCATTCAATGCAGTGCAGTTGTCCTGGTCCATTTGCATAAAATCAACCCCAAATTATGATGTTTCCATTCCCATGCTTCACGGTTGGAATGGTATTCTTGGAGTTGTACATACTTGTTCTTCCATCAAACATGGCAAGTAGAGTTCTACTTTGGTCATGCCCTTCTCCCGCCTCCTCTGGATTATCCAGATGGTCACTAGTGAACATCAAATGTTCATGAACATGTGCTGGCTTGAGCAGAGGGACCTTTCGTGCCCTGCAGGGGCCATGACAGCAGAGTGTGTTACTTTGAGAGTGTGGTCCCATTGACCAGACCCTCCCATGTAGTTCTGAGCTGATCCCTGACCTTTCTCAGAATCATCCTTACCCCACAAGAAGAGATCTTACATGGAGCCCCAGAACAAGAAAGATTGACAGTCATCCTGTGCTCATTCCATTTTCTAATAATTGCAGTTGCTTTCTCACCAAGCTGCTTGTCTATTGTCCTGTAGCCCATCCCAGCCTTGTGCAGGTCTACAATTTCTTTGTAGGTGGGAAAATGTGCAAAATCGTCAGTGTATCAAATACTCATTTTCCCCACTATAGGCATCATCTGCAATAATGTAATAATATATCAGACTTTTATAGATGCAGTGATACCAATTATTTTCAACTTTTTTTCCCTGTAAGATGGCAAAATGAAAGTGTTATATTTTTAAAACCTTTTTTTTTTTACTTGTACTTTTAGTCCTGCTAGGGTACTTGATCACTGTAACACACAGTCGCTTGTACACTATGCTGTATTACAGTAGTATTGGAAAAAACATTCTAATAGCAGGGTCCAATTGAATTAATGAGACAGCAACAATAAAAACCTTCATTTGCCCTCTGGCTGCCATGAAAACTGGCTATCCCCCCACAAATGCTTTGTAGGGGGCCAGTCATGTGCCAAAACGGACCGCAGCTCAATTTTCTAATCATCTAGTTGCTGTGGTTGTCTTTACCACAGTATCGAAATGATTAAATGGAATCTGTAATCTCTGCCACAAGCATCAGGTCCTGGCTGTAATTGACATCCGTTACCTGTTGCATATGGAGTGGGCTCAGTAAATATATGGCCAATGACAGACATTGATTAAATGGGCAAAGATAAATAAATATTCTTACCCAATACATTTCTATGTTGATTTTGCTTAATCTCATAGATACAGCAGGTTATCTATCTAGTTTGTTCACAGATGGTTCCCTAGGGTTCTGATCACTTCTGTGCATTACCCCCCTCTTGCTAATAAGACATAGCAGGAATCAAGGAAAACATCTGTAAAGGTACAGGATAACCTGCTGCATCTTTAAAATATAGTAAAATCAGAACAGAAAAATATGGGGCACAAGTATAAAAACTGGCGTACAGTCGTACTTCTCAGTAGGTTAGTTTAGCACTGGCCAGTATGTATGAAAGTGTCTCACAGTCCTTTATAAATGTGTCCTGCTGTGAGACAAGAATGTATGGTAAAGAAAATGTTTGAGACAAATTTTGTCTCAGCCTCGCCACTTTGAAATTGGCATGGATTTGAATTCCATTTTTGTGACGCATTGGGGGACATGTCAGATTTGGGCTGCGACATTTTTTTGCCGTATTGTGCCCCAAAAAAACTGTCATAGCCATATACTATATATGTTTGAACAGTTGTACACCAAAACTAGTGCAGTTTGTGCCAGGCACGACACATTTGAATGTGCCCAAGATATGCACCTCAGATATGCTAACAATGAGCCTAAGATATGCTATGCGCCTAAGTTATGTGCCTAAATTATGCTATGCTATGAAGGCATGCTGTATACCAGAATTATGAACTCACATATGACAGGTTCATACATTTGGCCGCACTATATACTCATTTTGGGTGATGCATGTATTTTGGCGCTCAGATGCCATTTTTTTCACACATTAGTAGCATAAATTGCGCATGAATCTATGAACCTGTTCTACTGCGGGTCATAGATTTAGCCCTTTCTAGCTACTAAGCGGCAATTCTGACTCAGGTAAACCACTTTTGAATTGCTCTAACTGTTCCAGCAGTAATGCTGCACTAAAGTCATACATGTGTTGAATCGTGCAGTTGTAGCGCGACACGCCTCCAGCACGCCCGCCGATCTTAGGCACATTACAAAGTGCCACAGGCGCTTTATAAGGTGCTTAATTTTGGAGTGCGCCTGAATAAAAATATAGCGAACAAGGCTGCGTAGAACCGTACATACATGTCGCATTTAATGTGCTTTAAAACTGGCATGGCGGCGCCTCTTTTAAAACATGTCGCCCATTCTGTTGAGGCACATTCATAAATATGTCTACTCTTATGAATGTAGCGCGACTCTTCTGCTAAGAACTGGTGTGGATAAAACTGGTGAGGATTTCAGACGTGTGTCCATTTTTGGAGCAAGATCTTTCATAAACATGTCGGATGGGGCCCACAAGAGTTTTTTTGGTGCAAATCATGCCAGAAAACAGGCGCAGCCCTGATTCATACATGTCCCTATGTACGTTTATTTATCTTTGCCAACATATTTAAAGGGGTTGCCCACAAAAAATAACAATAGTAGTAATAATAATCTTTATTTATATAGCGCCAACATATTCGCAGCACTTTACAAATTCGAGGGTAAACGTACAGACATTACACATTAAAAGTACTTACAGATGAGACACAAGGTGTGAGGGCCCTGCTCGTGAAAGCTTACAATCTATTAGGGTGTATGGGTGAATGGGTGAAAAAAAGACAAAAAACACCTGCGTTCCATTCACTTACAACAGAGCATGAGCCTCTCGATTGTGTCAGGAAAGAACTGAGACGTAAAGACTGTAGGATCTCCAGTGAGCTCCGGAGTGGTATAGGCAGGGGACAGGTTGGTAAGTATCAGGTTTTTTCCTTTTTTTGCACACCCTGCCCGAATGTCATTTAATTTTCTTACAATGGACGACGTCTTTAAAGCTAATCAATGAGAAGGCAATGCCCCTTTAGTTGGCAGAAATCTACTTGTTGCCTTTCGAGGCTCCAAACAACTTCGGAGATTTTACAGAACTGTGTTTGATGATGCAGAAAAAAGCTAAATCAGCCAGGCTACCTTGATAAATAGCATCCCGAGCAGAATCCTCTAAGAGTACTTAATGTCTGTAGTCCGGTTGCTAAGTGATTGTGTAAATGAACAGTCACAGGACATGAATTGGGTAGAGTGAAAGAATGATTTATGTGGTTGGCATGTAATGTTGCCACAGCAATGTCTCACTTACCGGAATGTCTTCTTATCACGTCCTTGTCTTTTTTAATCACTGTTTGCAGTAAGAACGCTGAATGCACTATACACTACGCAGAAAAGCCGGCAATGTTGATAATGATTGAAAAATGCAGAAGATACATTTTCCAATGGTCTTGGCACAATGGAGATTTGACTGCTGTAGGACTCTCTCCGACCCGTAACTTCAAAGAGAAGCCTGCACCGTGATTGAGATTCTTGTTTGTATTTTTCACCTGATCTTTTATTAATGTTCATCTAATATGCAAGGTGCAGTTTCAAATGTAATTGTGAAATATTTATCAGCAGCGTTTAGGGAACGGCTTATCCTTAGCTTGTGTATTACAAGAGAGAGAACATTAAATACTGCACTAATTAAGTAGATGTATATGGATATTTACTGTATTGCTTTTTTTAAGTAGCAGTGCCACGGTCCTGATATCTCCGCATGTGTTCACAGCAGTGAGGAAAACATCTGGAAACATAAAATTTTGATACATTTAGGGTGATCTGATACATAAATATCCATGTTGGAAATGTGATTACCAATTAACAAGTTGCCCCGGGGCATCTCAGTGGCTAAATAGGAGGAGTGCCAATGCTTGCTCATACATAGTCAATGGGGTTGTAAAGTCAGCTAAACATCGATTCATACATCTACATCTCTCAGTGGAATGCACTTGCAAAGAAAGCATACATTTCTTGTATTATTTACTTTAAATGTATGAGGAGGGGAACATCTTCCTTTGGAAGCACCAGTTAAGGGTGTATGTTTTTTTTTTGCCTTTAGCCCACTATCACTCGCATATACAAGGCATTTTGGGGGAAAAGGGGCGGAAAAGTCCTGCGCCCCTTTGTTTGTAACAAATCCTCAATTTATTCTGATTTACTGAATCTTTTAGAACAAAAAGGAATAATTGTCAAGCCAATTAAATCATCTACATACCGTTTTGGGGTTTTGCCCCTCATCAGTGTAGAGCAAGCGATTGGCTTGACGGTGGGGGCAATGAGTGGGTATGAGGAGGGGAACTTCTCCTTTGGAGAGCACCCGTTAAGGTGTGTAGTTTTTTTTTGTTTTGCCCTTTTTTTCCCCTACTCAATCTCATATCCAACATTAAAGGGAAAGGACTGGAAAGCCACTGCGCCCTTATAGGTTTAACAAATCCCCCAATTTTCTTTGATTCCGAACTTTGGAACAAAAAGGAATAATTGTAAGCCCCAAAATTGCTCTTACAACGCTTTCGGGGGTTTTTCCCCCCTCATGTAAGCAGAGCGATATTGGCTTGACTGGTGGGGGCAAAGAGGGGTATGAGGAGGGGAAAACCTCCTTATGGAAGCACCATTAAGGGGCGTGTGTTTTTTTTGCCTTTTAGCCCACTACTCAGCATCTGCATATCACAAGGCATTATGGGAAAGGAGCTGGAAAGCTCACTGCGCCCTCTATAGTTACTTTAAATGTGGCATAAATCCACAGCAATGCTTTGATAGGGCTATAGATGTAGCAAAGTCTAACTTCATGGTGATATCCAGGCTCTCCATGTTATCTGCTCTTAGATCACAACAAAATCATTGAAGAAAGTTGAGATAATGTTCTGTGCTGTTACCTCAAAGTGCGTTATCTGTCAAGTTTGTCTTTGCTACATTTGTATTTGCTGTAAAGAAAATGGAGCCCACTGTTGCTTCCATTGCAATCTATTGTCTCTTGGGAGGACCTGTTGCTTTTTGTGTGATGCTGTCCCTTCCTATGTCTTTTGGAAGGAAGGGCAACATGTTCCTCTGGTCTTTTACCTTCGTCCAGGATTAAAAAGACATGGCTTTTTTCTTTCAAAAAACAGCACCACCTCTGTCACAGGATGTGTCTGGTATTGCAACTCAGATCCATTGAAGTGAATGCTGAGCTGCATTGCAAGAAGCATATTCCGACAGAAGTGGAGCCATTTTTTTTAAGCAGCCATGTTTTTCCAATCCTGAAAACCCCTTTAACTACTATTATGGCATTAAGTTATGATTAGGAAAGCCTGCTATATGTAATGTCCGCTGCAGTATGGCGTCTTAGCACAAGTAGACTAGCTTGTACTCTTTAATTGGATGTCAGTGAACATCAAATTTATTTTTGGTGCAACTTTATTGGGCAATGTGGGTCAGTCCCTTGTATCTCTCTGGCCTTTAGGAAAGCAGGTGATGTAAATAGCAAGGTCATTGGAGGCGTACCTTTGGGATCGGATTCTCCCTCTCCATGAACATGACATCTCTACATGCCCTCTCCTCATTACGCCTCCCCAGGTTATGTCCTTTCCGTTTTTTTTTCTCAGGTTGACTGCTGGGCCCAATTATTCTGCTAGAAAAAGAAAAAAAGCCAAAATAGAACTGCTCACCTGCTGGATAAATGAATTCACTGACCAAGAAAATGTATGGAAAGCCTTGGGGCAGCTAGGCATAGACACAAGGTTAACTAAAGGAAAAAGTTCAAGCTTCCCAGACTAGGTTACACAAAGAAAAATATGTAAAACCAGCTTTACTCTAAACATTAAAATCTCCAAAATAGCAGGAGCCACCAACGCGTTTCAAGCTTTGCAGCTCTTAGTCATAGGCTTAAAAGTGAGACATTTCTGCTGTTTTTAGGATTTCAATGTTTATTATTAAAAACTGGTTTTATATTATTTTTTCTCGTGTCTGGAATACTGGAATTCTTCCTTCTGTTAACCCAATTCCTTTGCGCTTTTTTTTGTCAGGTGCTGGTCACGGGTGGATCCACTTTTGGTGATAAGAAAAAGCTGGGAGTCAGTATAATTATCTCTCCTCCTTTTCCTCCCGCAGCTTTCATGCCATCTTCTGTCCGGAGGGTGAACTGCTGGTCCTAATTCTACATATAATCTTACAATTTACAGTGCAGGTAGGAAAAAGTAACCATAGGGGGCCATACTTTATAAAGGCCCCCAATTTTGGTTTCATGACAAAAGATTTTGCAATATGTTGCCAACTTGTTCAGTTTTATGCCAGACTAAAAATTATAGACTTTTAAAAAATCTGGAGTGAATGTTGATTTTTTGGTGTCCAGCTCAGTGTAATTTTAGGGGGTATGGGGGGTTTTCCCCCCCCACATTTTTTTTCTGGGGGGGGGATGACCCCCCCCACTTTTTTTGGGGGGGGGATGACCCCCCATTTTTTTTCTGGGTGGGGGACGGCCCCCACCATTTTTTTTACCCACTTAAATAAAAAATTATCCATATGAAAGCATGAAATACGGTAAGTGAGGAGCGAGCACAGAGGGGGAAAAGAAGTTAATGCTTTGCCTCCTATATTTCTGTGCATCTTGGGGGGGACAGCGTACGCAGCAGCCTCAAGTGCTGAGTGAGAGCAGCACTGATTGGTAGAGCAGGAGGCAGCAGGGGCTGCTTCACCAATTAGAAGGCTGCTCACAGTCCAGCACACCCTGTATCTGGGGCTGTATCTTCCCTCCCATTGTATCCCCACTTTCTCTCATCAGAGAAGAAGAGAACCTTGCCAAATGCCAACTGCATGCCTAAGGGGAAAGGTAAGGAGGGGACAAGGGGGCCAGTATTGTTTTGGGATGTGGTGGGTATGTATTGTATATGGAGATGTGTATATTCTTATGTACAAAATATTGTCTAGCCTGCACAAAACTTTCCTGATTTCGCGCTGGGGAAAATGAAAGTGAATGGGGCCAGCCCCGCAGCTTTTTAGAATAAAGGGACTGGCCGCGTGTAGTTCCAAAAAACCCCCCCAACAGAGAGCACAAAATACCCCCGCTTACACCTTTTTTAAATACCTTAAGGGTACATCATGCAGAAGATATGAATGCTGATTCTCGGGTGGATTCGTGGGATCTGCCTCAAAACCCGGGCGTCCAAATCCCCCCGGGAAAACTGATTTTTTAACCCTATGTAAATAGGTCTTTTTTTTAAATGACAGATTTATTGTTTTTTTGGGTTTGTACTGAAAGGGCCCCCACAAAAGTATTCCTTGAGGCGTTTTATGCATAAGGGACAGGAGGAAAAAATTCCCTCGGGCATTTGGGGTCTTTTGGTTCGGAATTCTGCTTTTGCAAGAACTGGTAATCGCCGCAAAACAATTGACATGTCAACCCCCCCCGGGCGTACAATCGATGATTGTCGCGGGGGGGGGCGATGCTAATCCAAGTCTCTAGAGAGCTATGGATTACTGTAATTTTGGTGCGCATCTCGCCGCGTATAACGCACAATATACGGCGAAATACGTGCTGAAATGTGCGCCCAAATAAGCTGTGTGAATATACCCTTAGATTGGGTTCTTTTATTGTCCTCATTCTGTTTTGTGTATAAGGGTGCTTTCACACGGTGCATTTTTTGGTGGTTTTTTTTGTTTTTTTGTGCTTTTTTTTGTTTTTTTTGGAGCATTTTTGTGCAGATGTACAGCTTTAATCTGTGCCTTTCTACACAAAAAATCCCAAAAAAAAACATATCAAAAACCCCCAAAAAAAAACCATGCGAAAGCCCCTTAAAAATTTTTGGAGTAGGATGGGGGATGATAGGGGTTAAGCGAAATTTGCTGCATTGCACAGCATTTTTTATTTCCTTCTGGAGGGAGAATTATTATAGGTGGGCGGGTTTGGTTTCGTTGCCAGGGCTGCATTTTAGGATATGTTCACACGGCTTAATTGCGGGATGTATTTTGCCCGCAATTGGGCCGTGTGTCGGGGGGGGAGCGGGGGGGGCTGTGGGGCCGGAAGCCGCCGGCCCCATAGAACTCTTTATTCGGCGCGTATGTGCCGTGAATAATTGACTGTCCTTCTTCCCGTCGCGTATTGTCTGAGCAGGGGAGGAGACGTAATCCAAGTTCTCTATGAGAATGTGGATTACCGTAAAACTGGGATATTTTTGCCCGTAATTTACCAGTACGGCGCGAGATACGCCCCAAAAAAAGCCATGGCATAGCCTTTGTTCAGTCCGGGTTAATTCATAATTAGAGACCACTCATAACCTATGTATTTCACCAAAAGGTTTTTCCATAAGGACTCCACCCGGACCGCGGGGGGGCTCAGACCTCCTAGCGGGTTTGAGGGGGCGCTTCACTGCAGGGAGGGGAGAGAAGGGGAAAGGGGGGGGGAAGTGAAAGGGGAAAAGGGGAGTGAAGGGGAGAAGAAAGTAGGGGGGTTACAGGGAAAATGGTCCCCCCCTTTTTGAACCCAAAATTCGCCTGGTATCCAACGCCCTTTTTTTTTGCACAAAAAGTGTGGAGAATGGCCTAAAACTATGAAAACCTGTTTATGCGGCTCATAAACAGGCCTTCAGCACTAAACGACAATTTTGGCTCAGGTAAAACCTTTTTTTAAAGGGTTTTAATGAGCTAGGAATTCTGTAAAAAAAGCCGCAAATTTAGCTTTGTACGTCTGTAGTGTAACACGCCTCCAGCATGCCCCCCAAGATCGGGCCCTTACAAAAAGCGCACCCGTTGTAAATGCGCTGATATTGGGTCGGCCTGGTTAAAAAATAGCAAACGGGCTATGCTAGTTTTTTTGGGGGAAAAAAGGCCAGTCTTTGGGCCCCCCGTTCATACATTCCCCCTAGTTAGTAGTTTTTGATGTGGGTGTATTTTAAATTTTTTCATCACTTTAGTAAAAACTGAAGAAATTTTTGAATAGGTCCCAAAAGTTTGTTAAAAAATAAAATATTCAAAACTTAGAACACTCCCCAACTTTTGTCATTTTGCATGTAAAAGAATGAAAAAATAAACATAATTGGTATCGCTGGTTCCATAAATGCCCGAATTATTAAAAATATAACATTATATAACAAAATATAAAATTATTTATCATTTTTGATGAACACCATAGAAAAACATACCCAATGCCAAAAATATATTTTTTGGCCATTCCAAATCCCCCAAAAATTGGAATAAAAGGTGATCAAAAAAATCACATGTATCCCAAAATAATACAAATAAAAAACTACACTTCAGCTCACGAAAAATTAAGCTCACTCACTTAGATCCATAGATGGAAAAAAAAAATATCGATCGCCGAAAATTGTGATGCAATGCAAATTTAGAACATAAAAGTTTTTATTTTTTTAAAAGTTCTTAAAGGGGTTGTCTCACTACATTGATTCATGTTACCACAGTCCTGTTTTCTTGGTTTCACTTTGATTTACTGGCTTCTACTAGGACCAGCACTGGCAGCCTATCAGGAGAGATCAAACAGGTCTGTAGCTATAGCGACCACAGGAGCTGATGCAGCCCATACAAAAGGAGCAATCTCAGAACAGGTAGGACACTGTTAATGGACACATATTGCAAAGTGACTTGTTTTTGCAAGATCTTTAACATAAAAAGCAATTCTTGAGACAACCCCATTAACCCCTTAAGGACCCAGCCTGTTTTGACCTTCCTGACACAGCCCTATTTTTGAAATCTGGCATGTGTCACTTTATGTAAGAATAACTTTTTCACACTTTTACCTATCCATGTGATTCAGAGATTCTTTTCTCGTGACACCTTGTGCTTTAAGTTAGTTAGAAATTTTGATCCATACAATCCTTGCTTGTTTGTGAAAAATATGAAAATTTCATGAAAATTTGGAAACATTTGTCATTTTGAAAGTTCCAAAATCTCTGCATGCAAGACAGATAATTATTCACCGCAAAATAGTTTATAACTAGCATCTACAATATGTCTACGATAGGTTGGCATCAATTTGTCTTTTTTTTTTTTACGACATTAGAGGGCTTAGAATTTCTGTAGTCATTTCTCACATTTTCAAGAATATTTGCAATATACATTTTTTTTAGGGACCAGCCCAGTTCCGACGTGGCTTGGAGGGGCCTGTATGTTAGATACCCCCATAAATGACTCCATCTAAGAAACTAGACCCCTTAAAGTATTTACAACAGTGTTTAGGAAGTTTGATAACCCTTTAGGTATTTCACAGAAATTAAAGCAAAGTGGATGTGGAATTTCAAAATTTCACTAATTTTGCAGATTTTCAATATTTATCCATTATTCACTGGAATATGGTAAATGTGACTAGGTAAATACAATGTAATATCATTTTCCCCAGGTCTTCCGTTTTTAGAGATATCCCATATGTGGCCCTAGTGCATTATTTGGCTCAACCATAAGCCCCAGAATAGGAGGAGCACCTACTGGCCCCTGGGGTCTCATTTTCAATACAATTTTATTTAGGTGCCATTTCAGGTTTGAGCACACCCGAAGGAGCTAAAACGTAATAAACACCCCTAAAAAGACCCTGTCTTGGAAACTACACCCCTTAAGGAATATATCCAGGGGTGCAGTGACTATATAGACCCCACAGGTGATTCACTAATTTTTTTTCACATTAGGCTGTGAAATTTTTTTATTTTTCCACTAATTTGCAATTTTAGCTTAAAATGTTTCTTATTTACATGGAATCCTGGAAAAAAGAACCCCAAAATTTAGTTACGCACGTTCTTCCAGGTTCGGCAATACCCTACATGCGGGTGTGAACTGCTGTTTTGGCACATGGCCGGGCATACAAGGGAGGGAGCGCTATTTGGCCTTTGGAACGCAGATTTTGTTGGGGCCATGTTGCAAAGCCCCCAAAGTAGCAGAGCAAGTGAAACCTTCCAGAAGTGGCTCCATTTTGGATTCAACCCCACTCAGGGATCTCATCTAAGGGTGTACTGTGCATTTTGCAAGCACAGTTGTTACATAGTTTTTTTTTAACATTGGGCCATGAAAAACGCAGTTCGGTCATTGTTTTTTGGGTTTCAATTTTACAGCGTTCGCCGTGCAGTGTAAATGACAGGATAACTTAACTATGGGGGTCGGTACAGTTACAATGATATAGATTTTATATAGTTTTTTCTGTTTTATTACTTCTATACAATAGAAATATGTCTATAAAAAATTGCGTTTTTAAGTTGTCCTATTCTGACAGCCATAACATTTTTATTTTGCTGTGTGCAGAGCTTTGTAGTGGCTTGTTTTTTGAGGGATGAGTTGATGTTTTTGCGGGTACCATTATGGGGTGCATATGACGCTATGTTCACTTTTTATTAAGGTTTTTGTGAGACGTTTTGAACAAAATACAGCAATCTTGGTAGTGTTTTTTATTTTCATTTTTTATAGCGGTCACTGTACGGTATATATGACATGCTAGCATTACTCAGCAGGTTGATACAATTACAGCGATACCGAATTTGTATATTTTTTTGTGTTTTACTGCTTTTATACAATAAAAACACTTTTATTCAACCAGGAAAACACGTTTTTGCATCGCCATAGTCTGAGAGCCAAAACTTTTTAATTTTTCCGTGTTTGGAGCTGTGTAGGGGCTTTTTTTTGTGGAATGATTTGTCGTTTTTATTGGTATCATTTTTGGGGGGACAAGGCTTTTTGATCACTTTTAAATAAATTTTTTGGAAGGCATGGTGAAGAAAATACTGCAATTCTAGTAGTATTTTTCATTTTTATTTTTAACAGCGCTCACCATGCAGTATCCGTGATAAGTTAGCTTAACTCTTTGGGTCGATATGATTATGGCGATATCCTGTTTATATATGTTTTTTATGTTGAGGCACTTTAAAAAAAAAAAAAAAAGTGTTTTTAGTGCGTAAAAAAATATTTATGCATCGCTGTCTTCTGAGAGCCATACATTTTTAATTTTTCCGTATGCATAGCTGTGTAAGGTCTTTTTTTTGCGGGATGAACTTACATTTTAATTGATACAACTTTGGCGTTTATAGGAGTTTTTGATCGCCTTTTTATTCCATTTTATGTGCTGCGGTATGAACAAAAATCTTTACAATGTGATTTTTTTTTACGGCGTTCAGCGTACGGGTTAATTAGCATGACAGATTTATAGGGCAGGTCGTTACGCACAAGGAAATACCAAATATGGGTACTTCATTTATTTTTGATCTTTTTTGGGGCGATTGGTGTTTGTAAAGGGGAAAAGGGCAGTGTACGTGTTTTTATTTTATGTTTCGTGGTTGTGTTTTACTTGTTTTTTCACTTTTTTCACTTTTTTTTTACTTTTCCCCATAGGGGATTTCAATAAGAGATCTTCAGATCCCTCATTCAATAGGAATCAGTACATAGCTTGTTGCTATGCACTGGTTCCTATGTCAACTGTCAGTCACGATGTCGGGCCATGCCCACAGGGCACAGCCGGGCATCTTGACGTCACAGACAACCCGGAAGGCATTCTATGCCTTCCGTGCTGTCTGTCAGAAGGCAGGAGCTGCACGGTTCGCGCGATCCGTGCAGTTGCTGCCACCGACAGAGATGCTCCTCCTGCGTCTCTGTTAATTATTGCGACCTATCGGTCGCGATAATTAAGGGGTTAACCGCCCCCCCCCCCTCACCTCCCGGAGTGATCTCGGGTCGGGGCTGACGCTGCGGGATGTCAGCTGTAATATACAGCTGACACCTCGCGCCGATCGCGCGAACTCTGCTTTAGAGTTCGCGCGATCCTCAGGACGTATGCATATGTCCAAGGTCGTTAAGGGGTTAAACATAACAACTTTTGTACTGACTTGCAGAATACAGATCGCATTTCATGCATACCAAATGGTGAACTCCATAAAAGTGAAACCCCGCACAAAAATGGTGCAATTGTTATTTTTTTATACATTAAGGGCGACATGTATGAAATTTGGTGTAACACCAAATTTCATGCGCCCACCATTAGTCTAGAATGCGCCTGAATTATGAACCTGCTCTACAACAGTTAATAAATCAGGCACATTCTAGCATTTGTACGACACTTCTGGCTCAGGTAAACCACTTTGAAAGTGCTCTACCTGTTCCAGCTGTAATGCACCTAGATTTGGCGTAAAGAAGCTATAAATCTATAGCTTCGCTACGGTTATAGTGCGCACCGCCTCCCACAGGCCCCATGAGATCGGCGCATTACAAAGTGCCGCAGGCGCTATGTAATGCACCCGGGAGTGGCGTGCGGGATATTTAAAAATGTATGAATGGGGCTGTGCCTGATATCAGGCTGAAAAGACATCAGATATCTGGCGCAGCCCCGCTCATACATATTGTCCTTTAAAGGTTTTCTTTTTGGTCTCCCAGTTAATTATATGGTGTAGTCAATGGTACCATTAAAAAGTATATTTTGTCCCATAAAAAAACAAAACAAGATCTTGTACCTCTATGTAGATAGAAAAATGAAAAAGTGAAGGTGTCAGGATCTCGGAGAGAAGAAAAATAAATGCAATGTCAATAAAAACTGGTGAAGAGGGAAAGGGTTAAGCTCTGAGCGGTGTCACCACCTTGATATGGAAAGTGCCCCCCAGGGAAATGGAGATGTGGCAGTGTAGATGAGGAGAGACAGCCAGCATTGATCTTGTAAGAAGAGTCCCCTGACAATCAGCTGACTGCTGTGGGACCCCCAGCTTCAATTTGTAAGAGAACAAGGCAACAAGTGTTGAATTTCCCTGTCGCACCACCACTGGGGATTAAAGCATTTTACAGCTCTCATTGAAATCAATGGCCTCTCCAGGTAATGCATGAACATGTTAGGTGTCCATAGCGATAAACACAAATTGTCACCACCTCTCCTATGACTGAAAGATAATCTTGAATTAAAGTCTTCCCCCTCTATTAACTTGAAATTCCCTTAAAGGCTATCTGATAATAGGTTTTCAAAACCAGACAATCCCTTTAAGCACAGTACAATATATTAGCTATAATAAAGATGGCATGACATCTCAAATCTGAACAGTCACTGGAGTGATACAGGATAATAGAAACAGGTACGAGGATAATATCCTGAGTGACAACATATTATTTCCTCCATGTATGTTTTGAAATAGGATCAAATAACCTCAGGAAATACTGCAAAAGGATCAAAAGGATCACAAGAAACCACGGCTGTAACATTATGTTATATTATAGGTTGCGGCAGTAAACTCATTGTCAAGGACTGGCAATGAAATTTATATAGACAAATTCATTTATTGATGTCAGGAACCAATTCCCCAAACAGATTTTTGCTTCCGTTTTTTGCATTATTTGGTTAAAATCCAACAGTTGTTAACATTTTGCATCTGAAGTAAGTTGGCAGGACTTCCAGTCTTCAGTCGGGTATTTACATATTTCCGCATTATGCAGGCAGTTTACATAATGCTGTCCATATAAATATTGTCCTCTTAAAATTGAATTTGTGATGTTCTTGTAAATGAAGCTCTTACATTGGGCTGGAGCCAAACCTGTGTGTTTCTCTGGTAACTACAGTCATCTATGAGAGCTGACTTTTCATCTCAACAAAACATTTTGTTCACAGTGTAGGATGCAAAAACTTCATTGAGACTTTCTAGACTGCATTGACAACATATTCTAAAACAGCAGAGCTTCATCTTTAAGAAATGTAGAATACAACATATAGGTATAAAAAATGTGGAATGCAATACACAGGTATTAGAAATGTAGAATAAAATATACAGGTATAAGAAATGTGGAATACAATACACACATATGAGAAATGTAGAATTCAATAAACAGGTATAAGAAATGTAGAATATAATACAGGTATAAGAAATGTGGAATACATTATAAAGCTATAAGGAATATAGAATATAATACACAGACATAAGAAATATAGATCACAATATATAGGTATAAGACATGTTGAAAACAGTATAAAGGTATAAGAAATGTAGAATACAACATAAAGGTGTACATAGGTATAAGAAATGTGGAACACAATACAAGAAATGAGGAATACATTAAAAGAAATGTAGAATACAATATACAGGTATAAGAATTGTAGAATACAATACACAGGTATAAGAAATGTAGAATGCAATATATAGGTATACAAAATGAGGATTACATTATATAGCTATAAGAAATATAGAATACAATACACAGACATAAGAAATGTAGAACACAACATAAAGGTATACATAGGTATAAGAAATGTGGAATACAATACACAGGTATTAGAATGTAGAATAAAATATACAGGTATAAGAAATATGGAATACATTATAAATCTATAAGGAATATAGAATATAATACACAGACATAAGAAATGTAGAATATAATATATAGGTATAAGACATGTTGAAAACAGTATAAAGGTATAAGAAATGTAGAACATAACATAATGGTGTACATAGGTATAAGAAAAGTGGAACACAATACACATATATAAGAAATGTAGAATATAATATATAGGTATAAGAAATGTGGAATACATTAAATAGCTATAAGAAATGTAGAATACAATACACAGGTATAAGAAAAGTAGAATTTAATAAACAGGTATAAGAAATTTACAATACAATAAACAGGTATAAGAAATGTAGAATGCAATACATAGGTATACAAAATGAGGAATACATTATATAGCTATAAGAAATATAGAATACAATACACAGACATAAGAAATGTAGAACACAACATAAAGGTATACATAGGTATAAGAAATGTGGAATACAATACACAGGTATAAGAAATGTAGAATTCAATAAACAGGTATAAGAAATGTAGAATGCAGTACATACTGTAGGTATAAGAAATGAGGAATACATTAAAAGAAATGTAGAATACAATATACAGGTATAAGAAATGTAGAATATATCATATAGGTATACATAGGTATAATCAATGTGGAATACAATACACAGGTATGAGAAATGTAGAACAAAATACACAGGTGTTAGAAATGTAGAATATAATATACAGGTATAAGAAATATAGAATATATTATATAGCTATAAGGAATATAGAAAATAATACACAGACATAAGAAATGTATAATACAATATATAGGTATAAGAAATGTTAAAAACAGTATAAAGGTATAAGAAATGTGGAATGCAATGTACAGGTATAAGAAATGTGGAATGCAATATATAGGTATAAGAAATTTACAATACAACATAAAGGTATACAGTACACAGGTATAAGAAATGTAGAATACAATATATACAGTAGGTATAAGTAATTAAGAATACTTAAGAAAAGTATAATCAATTAAAAATCCAGGTATAAGAAATGTACAATGCAATATGAAATGTAGAATACAATGTATAGGTTTAAGACAATTAGACAATATACAGGTATAATAAATGCAGAATCCAATACTCAATATATACAACCAAGTCAAATTATTATGATCACCAGCTAATATCCAGAGTAACTGTCGCGTGCAGCACAAACAGCAGCTAGACGGGCTGTGAGTGGCTCAGTAAGGTCCTGGTAGGTTGTCACTGGTATCTGGAGTCATGCTGACTGCATCCCAAAGCTGCTGGACGGCGCATGTTGAGGATCCATAAAGCAAAGACTACAATCCGGGTGGTACCACAGCTGTTCAATGGGATTCAAATATGGAGAAATAGGAGGCCAGGATACTACTTAGAAGTCTTGGTCATACTTTTCCAATCCATGTTGGACATTTCTAGCCACATTTTTTTTTCAGACCATAACTCTGCTACAACCAGATTGTGTTCTTCCAGCAACGGTTGCAGGACCTTAGTTCTCTGGTGTTTCTTGCCTGACATGTCAATGCCCATCTGCTTGAAAAAGCAAAAATGTGACTCATCGCAGAAGGCAGCTCAGTTAGCAGAGGTGCAGTGATCATCCATCTTCTCCGGAGCCCCATACACCGTAGGGTTCCCTGAATTGCTCTTTTAGACACGTCTGGTTGCCTCCTGGTTCATATTGGCGGTGAGATGCATCACTGTATCTTGTCAGTCCACCCTCGTGCACTTTCGTAGCTGATTTTCACTACTCACATCAATGGCACATGGTGCTCTGCAGTTTCCACATCACTTATTTACAATGCTGCCATTTGTTCACTCATGATACACTTTCACCACAGCAGCACACAAATAGTTTACAAACTGCACAGTTTTAGAAATACTGCCCCCCCTTGGACAGAAATCTATTAATCAACTCGTTTTGTAACTCTGATAAATTGCCCCTTTAACCCATAACAGCAATGAGGGGTATGTGTGCAGACAGCTTAATAACACACCTTATATACCCACCGAGCCAGCTCACCACATAACTTCCTTTATGAGCCATGCCCTGCTGTCAACGAAAGTAGGAAGTGGTTATAATTATGTGACTGGACTGTATATTTCCTAGACAGTTAATGAAGCTACAGGATAGCGGAGATAGGACAGATTTACAGGGGGCAGATTTATCAATACTATCTAAAAAAATAAACAGTGTAAATTTAGACAAGACAGTCTAAAAATCTGATGTTTGGACTGTTTAGTCTAAGGCTAGGTCTACACAGCAAATGTCAAAATGCCGTTCAAAATCCAATGACATTTTGACATTGCTGGACTGTGGCATGAACACGGTTTTTGGCACAGATTTGCGCAAAAAATGCGTTCGATTTTCTGATTTCCCATCGTCTCATACAATTGAATGCACGGGCATCTGACGGCAATCCAGCAGAATCCTGTGGGATATACAACATGTTGCATATTCAGCTGGATTTTAAAAGCGACAATAAAAAAATCCATGCTGTAAACTAGACATCATGGATTTTTTATTGCTTTCTATGCAGCACAGTGCACCATCGGACTTTTTCGCCGTATTCAAAATACTGAATCTGCCGAAAATCTGTTGGAAAACCTGTGCTGTGTAGACCTAGCCTAATGCTCATACACCATTTATTAATTAGCTTAAAGGGGTTGTCTCACTACAAAGAATAGCTTTCAAAATGTAGGGAACACTAAATGAAGACGTTTTTCCAAATATATTGCTTTGTTTATCTTTTTTTGTTAAGGAGCTACAAATGATTTTATCACCTTCTGAGGGCTCTCTAGTTTCCCAAGTGACCGACCTGTGTACTCCTTTTCCCCTGCTGTTTGTTCTATGTGATAGCATATGCTCATTACAGACAGCTTGACCAGGAAGTGACAGAGCAAAGCAGCATTGGTTCATTCATGCATCCTATGAAACTTTGAGATGAGACAACCCCTTTAAGACATGCTACTAATTGAGGCCAGATTTTGGTACACAGCGATGCACGCAAAGCCGTGCCTCATTTCAGTGAAATCAAACCCCTTTCTACAAAGTCAGACCCTGTTTGTATGTAATCTGTTCTCATCTATGTACACCATTTTCTTGGCACAAATTGCCATAGTAGAGATGTACCAAAGGTTAACACATGATAACACGGCACAAGATGTTAACTCAAGTTTTTCAATACTTTTTAATCGCCTTAACAAAGATGATTAAAGGCTCCTCACAAAACCTCTGACACAGATGTGAATATAGCCAAGCATTCTGAGGAGCATCGCACTGGGCAGGCAAAACTGATTTGCGTTCAGTCTTTTTTTTATGTTTACCTTTTACAAAGATTTGATTTCCTATCACCAAACCATAAAGATAAAGGAGTAACACTATTAATAAAATGGACTTTTTTCCATTTTTCAGGCTCTGTTCTATCTCACCTTCTCTCTTAGGCCGTGTTCACACGGCTTATTTCGCCGTGGATTGGCGCCGTACTGCGCGCCGGATTTGCGCTGCAGTACGGCGCCAATCCGTCGCAGTAATTACGGTAATCCACAGTTCTCATAGAGAACAGTGGATTCCGTCGCCTGCACATTATCCAGGCGCAATACGCGCCGTGGATAATGCAAGTCTATGGGGCCGGCGGGCAGCGCCCCCGCCCCGCCACCGCCCCACTCCCGCACCTTATTCAAGCCGGAATTGCGAGCGCAATCCGGCTCGCAATTACGGCTTGAATAAGCTGTCTGAACACGGCCTTAGGCTGTGTTCACACAGCTTATTCCCGACGGATTTGTGAGCGCAATCCGGCTCACAAATCCGCCGTGAATAAGGGGCGGGACGGGGGCGGGGCCGGAGCGCGGCGGGGGCGCCGCTCCCCGGCCCCATAGACATTGCATTATCTACGGTGCGTACGCGCCGTAAATAATGTGCATGTCACTTTCTCCCCCCGCGGCGGATTCGCCGAGCGAGGAGGAGCAACGGAATCCACTGTTCTCTATGAGAGCAGTGGATTACCGTAATGACTCCGACGGATTGGCGCCATACTGAAGCGCAAATCCAGCGCGCAGTACGGCGCCAATCTGCGGCAAAATAAGCCGTGTGAACGGGGCCTTAGACTCATCATTCATTCTGAAAAACCTGCAAAAAATTTGTATTGAGATAGACGTTCTCACTGATGTATCAGGATAGATACGATTCATAGCATAACTCCTAATATTCGGTGAATGCAAAGCGAGACTTATCTGGACACACATCTAACTACGCCCAAGCACATGACATTTAAAAAATATACTGATTTCAGCTCACCCGTATGCATTCACCGCTCTGTTCCCAGGAGCACGGCCCGGTGGAGTCCGCATCTTAGAGAAAGTACTTGAAAAGCAGGAAGTAGCCAGCTTCCTCCGAGACACCAGGTGGAGTAAAAGTAAAACATCCAACTTTATTGAAAATCCAGTAAAATCTTGAGAGATGGTATAACATCATGCATGGACAGCTACAATTTAATGCGGCATGATGTTTTTAGTGACCTATGGACTGACGCGTTTCGGAACGTATGTCCTTAATCGTAGTCTAAAAAATAAGAAATAAAACTGCCTATTTAAAGGAAGTTACAAGGTCACATGATCGGGAGGGGAAGAAAACCACTCCCACTTTTTTCTACAAACATCGATTGAAAATTACATGTCTATATTTAAAGCATCGAAAAATCTAATATATAGCACATGACATCACACAGGATACACCTCTAACCATGTTCAAGCACATGACATCAAACAGGACACATCTCTAACCACATTCAAGCACATGGCATCACACAGCATATACCTCTAACCACGACCAAGCCCATGACATCAAAGGACACACCTCTAACCACGCCCAAGCAGGGCCATCTCTTCCATTGGGCAGGGTAGGCGGTCGCCCAGGGGTCCCATGAGCATAGGGTACCCTTCTGGGCAGCTGCCTACCCTGCCCAGTGGAATAACAGCCCCTGCGGCAGGTCCAGGTGCCACATCTGTGTGCAGGAGGCCCGGACCCATTGCATTATTAAGCAGCACAGGAGGCAAGATTATGCGCCGACAGTCTGTAGGCTTCTGGCCTAGAAGATCCCGTCACGCCGCTATGCTGGAAACTAGCTCCTAGGTCTCGGCAGGGACTGCGGGGAGGTAAGTAATGTTTTTATTTATTTTCTAAATCAGAGGAGCCTACAGAGGGCCATATATACAGGGGTATATAAGACAGGGAGTCATGTATACAGGGGAATATAGTACAGGGGCCATATATACAGGGGACTATAAAACGGGGCCATATATAAAGGGAACTATAATACAGGGGGTCATATAACACAGGACTATAATACAAGGGACCATATTAAAGGGGACTATATTACAGGGGGCCATATGTACAGGGGATCATATTACGGGGGGCTATATTACAGGGGACTATAATACAGGGGATCATATATACAAGAGACTATATTACAGGAGGCCATATATACAGGGGGGCATATATACAGGGGACTATATTACAAGGGGCCATATATACAGGGGACTATATTACAGGTAGCTGTATATACTGGGGGTTATATTACAGGAGGCTATGTATACAGGGGGCTCTATTTCAAAGGGCTATGTATATGGGGGCCTTGGATACAGGCGGCTGTGTACCTACCTACAGGGGGCTATATATACAGAAGGCTGTTTACCTACCTATAGTAGGTTGTATATACAGGAACCTTTCTATCTTTCTACAGGGGACTGTATACAAGGGACATTTATACCTATCTATCTACCTACAGGGGGGATATTTAACTACCTACCAAAAGAGGATTGTATACCTGCCTACAAGGGGGCATATATACCTACCAACAGGGGGCTGTATATCTACCTACAGGGGGCATACATACCTCCCTATCTACAGGGGTCTGTTCATCTATCTACAGTGTGCTTATATACCTACCTAATGGGATCTATATAACTACTGGGGGTCTATATACCTACCTACCTTAATTGTGGGAAACACTACTTATTGAATGGGGATGACCATAACAGAGGTAGGAATTGGTAGGAAAGTGCTGATAAAGTGAGAAGTCTAAGATGTTTGTGTGATAAATTGTGCAGGGATGAGTTATGGCTGGGAGAAGTCGTCATGGCGGTCTGGTTGGAAGGAGAAGAAAAGGGAACAAGAACAACTCAGATAGGACGTCTCCTGTGAGTCTCTGGATGTCAGGGATTCTGTCTCTTCTGTGTTAGATTAGTGCTATAGTCACTGTCATGTGATGGTGACATGAGCTGGTGTCTGACCACTGTGTGGTCTTTAAATGACGGCATTGTAGGTGATAAGTTTATCGATAATGTATATATTTATTCCTGTGAGTGGTTGGGATGCCCAGTGCACAGCTCTGCCCAGGGGCCTATAATGTGCTCACTTGACATCACACAGGACACACCTCAAATCAGGCCCAAGCACATGACTTTATAACAGACCACACCTAAACCATGCTGAAGCACACCCAATCATGTCCAGCTTACTCCAGCAGATCAGCACCAGAAAAACAGTGGCATTAGTAGGGTCTATATAGACCAACACTTTCTATTACAAGATGTATAAGTGATTACAGGGCTACATCCAGTGACTCGTAGGCGCCATCTTTGCTGAGATTTTATTTTGATTCTCCATCCTTTCCAGACTGCCTTGACGACTGCTTTTCAGCCAAGACTTGTCTCTACAGAATTTGCAATTCAAGCAGCTTAGCCCCCTTACTTTCCCAGTACTCCCAGTACAGTAAATAGTAATGATGACCCCCCCTTGTGCCTCAGACAGTAATAGTAACCACAAAAATTAAGGGCATCATCTATAAATTCATTTTTGTAACTTGGGACCAACACACCAGTTCTAAATAGATATTTTTTGGCACATAACACTAAAAATTGGCGCATAGAGTGTTATGTGCCAAACTTTGTATGGCAGTTTGGTCATACGCCTGTTCATACATCTATAGAAACAGCAATATACGGCGAAAAAAATGGCAAAGGCAAATTCATTGATGTTTCCCTTAACTTTTGGGAACCCCTTTTGCTACCCCTGTTGTTTTCTTCTTCTGTACCGTCACATCATACTTTGGTTGACCTGCAGATCAGTAGGTACACTCTGCATGAAGTATATAGCCCCTTAATTAGGCAACCAGATAGGTAGACGCCTTTTATGTACAGTATATAGCAGAGTTCACCTTGACCGCTTTCTGTGTTATCTGTTCTTATCTTTAAACAACAGCCATTGAAAAAGTTGAAATAATGTTCTGTGCCGTGATAGTGCATTATCTGTCAAATCAACCCCTAAACGTACTTGGACGTTCCTGAACGTCTGAATGACATTAAGGGTGTATGAAGCAATGAGTCCGCTTGTAACGAATGGCGCCGCGGTCCGGCCCGCGGACGCACCTGTGTCTCCCCCTCAGGGTCCATGCCCGGGTCGGGTAGCACCGCAGACCGCGGGACGGGTTGCGGCCGCACTAGCTCCATAAACTTACTTGACCGCTCTCCTGTCCCGTTCTCTCCCTCTGCCGGCCGGAGCGTGCATGCGCACCCCCTAGCGGGTGCGCACGCTCGTTCCTGAAAATTTTAAGGGCCAGCGCGCCGGTAATTGGATAATTGCCGGGCGCTGACCCTATATATGGGGTTTGTCCATGTCACTTCCCTGCTCGATCTTTGTTGCCCTCGAGCCTTAGAAAAAGCGTTTCCTGTGTTTCCTCGTCTCTGCCACGCTTCCGACCTCTGCCTCTGTTTCTCGACTCTGAACCTTGCCGCCTGCCTTGACCTTGCCACCTGTCCCCGACTACGCCTAGCCTGACTATTTTGTACCACGCTCACCCTTGGCTGCCACCGCAAGCAAGTCACGTCAGGGGTAGCGACCTGGTAGGACTCCCATCGCAGCAAGTCCATCCCGCTTTGCGGCAGGCTCTGGTGTAAACCGGGACCTACTTAGATTCTGCTCCCTGGCGTGGCTTACACCATCGCTTGTGGTGGTCCAGTGGATCCACTATCCCGGCTATTACACCGCTCCATAAGTAGTGGGTGGCAGCTGTTCATTACATGACCACACTGCCTAATTAAATGAGGAATGGTGCACCATTCCTCCTCCCAATTGCCCCTCCCCACACCAGGTAATCGTGGTGTTACGATTGTTTGCCATGGCAGCTGGAAGCTTCTGCAGGCTTCCGTAGCTGTCATGTATGTACACCTATTAGGTAGTAAATGAAAATCCTATTTTTTACAAAGAAAAAAAGAAAAAAAGTAACACATGATTGGTATCACTCCAATCATAAAAATCAAATCTATTAAACTATAACAACATTTATCCCTTATACTGAACACTGTAGAAGAAAAAAATTCACACTCCAATATTACAGTTTTTTTGTCATTTCAGGTCCCCTAAAAATTGGAATAAAAGTGATCAAATAAGTCGCATCCATACCAAAATGGTACCAATAAAAAGTACACTTCAGCCTGCAAAAAATGCATCCTCAGTCATCCATAGTTGAAAGACAAAAAGTTACTGGTCTCAGAAAATGGTCCTGCGCGAAAAATAGAATATATTGGTATTTTGTTTACGGTACTAAACATAACTAAAACCCTACATACTTGGTATTACCAGAATCTTAACCTGCAGAATACAGATAAAACATCATTTGTACATAAGAGTGAATGCTATGCAAAAAAAAAACCTGGAAACATGGCGTAAGTACGTATGGCATAAGTACCCATTTGCCCCTTTTTTGTGGTTTAAAATATCATACAGTATGATGATTGACACCATTATATTAGAAAGTATATCATGTCCCACAAAAGATAAGCCCTTACTCAGCTATGCAGACAGAAAAATAAAGTTAAAACCAAAAATGACTGCGACCTTAGGGGGTTAATCTTTGCTACATCTGTAGATAGACCCCAATAAGAGAGGTAGCGCTCCAAATTAGTTAGACAGATAAATAAGCATAATCATCCTATTATGTATGATCTTCATCAGGAAGATAGGTCCCTCATTAGATAAGTAGGTAAGTAAGCCTGCCATTAGGTAGGTTAGAACTTAGGTAAGCTTCCTATTAGGTAGGTAGGGCCCCCGATATATAGGTAGGAACCTAGAGCACCTGGTATTATTATTATTATTATTATTATTTTATTTTTTAGAGCACCATTAATTCCAGGGCGCTGTACGTTCAAGGGGAGTTACAAACATAACAAATGATGAACAAATACAATGGTGACGAAAATGACTAGTGACTGATACAGAGAGTAAAGAGGACCCTGCCCGTGAGGGCTTACAATCTACAAGGAAGGAGGGGAGAGACATAAGGTGTGGGGAGGATATGTTTGTGGGCCGGTGTACTGGTGGTGGGGTTAGTGTAGGTTATAAGCAGTCCTGAAGAGATGGGTTTTCAGATTGCTTTTGAAACTGGTAAAAGTTGGGGAGAGTCTGATGTTTTGGGTTAAGGAGTTCCAGAGAATGAGTGAAGCACGAGTGAAGTCTTGGAGACGGTTGTGTGAGGAGCTGATGAGAGGGGAGCAGAGGAGAAGGTCCTGTGAGGGGCGGAGATTGCGTGAGGGGAGGTATCTAGAGATTAGAGGAGAGATGTATGGAGGAGAGAGGTTGTGGAGAGCCTTGTAGGTCATGTTTAGTAACTTGAACTGAATTTGCTGGGCAATGGGTAGCCCGTGAAGGGATTGACAGAGGGGAGAGGCAGAGGAGTAGCAGAGAGAGAGGTGGATAAGACGGGCAGCAGAGTTGAGGATGGTTTGAAAGTGAGCGAGAGTGCTGGATGGGAGGCCACAGATAGGTAGATAGGAAGGTAAGGCCCTAATTAGATAGGTAGCTAGGGGCCCTAGTACATAGGTATGTAGAGCCCCTGATAGAAAGGTAATTTCCAAGGTAGAGAGGTAGGTAGGGTCCTTAATACATAGGTTGGAAAGGCTTCAAGAAGATGGGTGATTAGAGGACCTGGTAGCTAACTAGGTAGGTATGGCATAAAGTAGGATAAGTAGGGTTGCCAGTACAAAGGTAGGTAGGGCGAAAGAGAAGTATATTTGGTAATTTAAGAAAAACTGCCAAACTCTAATAGTTCTAATAGTAAAAAAGGACATATGACAGCTTCGTACAACTGTGCATGAGCTCTAATGAAGATAGACCATGGTAACAGCAATTCCAAAGGCAAATGCCGCTGAGTAGGATGATGGTTTCCGGTTCTGAGTGACATTCAGAAACTATTTTCTGGTTGGAATCTCTTTTGAGTAACGAGGACTCATTATGACATGGTGGCTAATGTTTTCACGCAGCATTAAATAAAAAGTCATGATACAAATCCCGCTAAAAGGTCTTTTTAAAGCTCAAACTGTTTTCTAATGTTCCTATTTGCATGCGAATCAGATTCACCAACAATAGCAAGTTTAATAAACCGCACTGAAGAAAAATAGTGACATGAGCTTTCCATCCTGCTACTAATGACTTTATACAAAAATGCCTTCAGTAGCTCAGAAGGCAAATGATCCGATTAGAGCAGTTGAAGCAGAAATGTCAGAGCTGTGGTTTCAATGCGTCTAAGTGCCAATTTAGCTTGATCTGCACTCTCAGTGATGTTGGGCAGAAACAAAGTATATCGTTGATGAAAAATCGCAGATATTACCTTTGATGTATGGCTTCATTAGCCGCTGTGATGTTTTTTTGACAGAGTCATTGCCACGGCAGATGTGCTCGGACTGATGCGCTATCCTATTAGTTGTATGCACAAACTTCAACAAATGTAAGAGATGGCATAACAGTTACCTAGGTCTACACGGCATTGGATAAAAAACTCAATGAAAACCAAATCCTAAAACTGTTCATAAAAGTTTTTTTTTGTGTAGTGCATGTCAAAACACAGCTCAAAAACCGAACTTTTTTGGTGCGTTTTTTTTTACATAGACTTCAATAGTAAATTTTTTGCCCTTTCTGTTATTTTTTGCAACATATTTCAAAAAATTACCAGGAGCAGAAATGAGCAGGAAAAAAAATGTTCTGTGGAGAGGGCTATTAGAGAGCGTTCACACGGCAAAGACAAAATACTGGTCAGATTCTCGGCTGTAGACTAAGCCAACAATGGCTTTGCAATTCATCTGCATAGAAACAATATATGGTTTTGCATATCAAAAAACCTTTTTGAAAAAACGAGCATAGGTGCACACTGGTGTGGTAGCAACATACATACATATTCCAAAAACAGTAGCACACTATCAACTAAAGAAACTATCAAAGAGGACATAGAAATGTTTGAAAAAGCATTTCTGCTATCTAGGATACATGAAAAATTTATATATTGTTTCGAGCTTATGTAAGGAGGAGGGGCTGCCTCCATTTTGTTTTTTTGCACTCCACCCACCTTCACAGGCCTTTAAATCAATGCAGTGTACTTAAAAGCTGATGCCTTCACTCCCTGAAGTATGGAGGTCTGAACAGACCCCAAAAGAGAGGTAACAATAGTGTAGGACCTACCTGCATTTGAGGTCCTGTTGAGTTTCAGAGGTGGGCTTAAGCAATTTTGATCAAAAATGTGAACTAAGAACCTCAAAATTTTTCATATATCCTTGATAGCAGAAATGCTTTATCAAAAATTCCTATGTCGCCTTTGATAGTTTATTTAGTTGATAGTGTGCTACTGTTTTTGGAATATGCAATCCATCTGTATGGCAGTCATTAGGGACAGACATCATTGCTGTTATGGAAGAATCTATTGTTCTTCCTCTCCGCCTGCAGCTTTTTTTTTGTGTCGTATTCTGTCTATTATATATTACATATAAAGGAAATTCAGCCCGCCTTGTCTTTTTGGCTTGGTATTATATGAAGTATGCAATTACACCATTCATCATAGCAAATATGAACAATTAAATTTTAAAAGAAGGTGAGCAAGATAATTGAGAAGAGGGCAGCATTCTCTCATACATCATCTAGAGTTTAGTATGAAATGCTCCTAGTTAACAGACAATTTAATTTTCACATTTATAACGATTTCCATTAGCACCTTGCTAAATCCCGTAATCACATCACAAATAATGTGGTTTTTAAACTGTAGCTTGGGAAGATAATTGTATAGGCTTCAGGAATATTGCCCAATAAGCAGAGCAAACACAAATCCCATCTCCAGCAAATTGCACAACAGCTGGGAGGATTTAAGAAGCTGTAAGAGATACCTTCGGCTTTGCAAGAATTTATTTGAAGATGACATTTTTGTAAATGAAAGTAATTTGATTTAATATTAATAAGAGATGTGTAGTATCGGATTTAGAACTAATCACATGGTCAGTTGCTTTAGATTATACCAATCATATTAGCCTTACCTTAAAGGGGTTGACAAGTGACTGATGAAAAAAAGACAAAAACATAAAAAAAAGACTTGCTTGACTCTTCACTCATCTTCTAGTGATGTTTTATGTGGTACTTGGGCTTTTCCTGTGCTGTATGTAGCCTCACTTCTCTGCAGCCCAAGCAGTAGCATTTCCTGTTTGAAAGCTTTGACCTATAAAGCTAGACGGTCCAGAATCATGTGCTGTGCTTTGTAAACTTTGGTTCCTCCTAAACTCAGTCTCGGTGCACACACCACTTCCTCTTTCATGTTAAAAGCCTTGGAAGATCCGACCAAATGAGTGTGGCTGCAAAATCTGCCCTAAACAAGACATACCCCTATGGTTACATGATCTCCTGGGCTCCACTCAGAGCAGTTTCCTGTGTGTCTAGATACAAAGAAATAATACACTTCAAATAACCACAGAAATGAATGCAAGAATACTAAATTTGTTTGTAATGTTGAATGAAATAAAAAATAGAAACTGCCTGCTGCTCCCTACTGCTATAAAATAACAAAAAATGAACTGGTACGTAGCTTTCTTTTCACCTCAGTACCAGCACTACCACTGGAGCTCTACTATTTCACTGCTGGCCCCTCATAGATGCTGTTCTATTCATCTATCCATAGCTCATATGAGAATGAGTGTCTATCACTGGCCTCAGCGGTCACATGCAGTGCCCAGGGGGTTAAACAGCCAGTACTATAGCTTCCTCTTATTCCTTGCTGGACTTCTGAATTAATAAGGTAACAGAAGAAAATGCAAGAGAAAAGTCCCTTTAGTGACCGCTGTAAGGCTATATTGGTGGTCTCAGAGGTTAATAATGCAACAAAACAACAAAACCATGCTGATTGCTGACCTCACATAATTGCTTATTCTGCTTCTTCAAGCTTACTAAATGTCTATGTAGGGAGATATATTTAGCCTATGGATAATAGCTTACAGTGGTTTGCCCTTTTCATAATTTTGCTGTTTACCCTATTAATTTCTAATTAGCCCCAGATGACTAGATGTTGACTAGAACATATTTCATAGCTTTAATTTAATAGCAAAGTAGCAGATGTGAGTGAAAAATGCTTGTTTTTTATGACTGATTAGCACTATGTTGCTTGTAGTAAAGCTTGCTAATTGTTCTACTATTTTGTTATTTTAGATTTTATTCGGATGTTATTTTTCGGTGCAAAAATCAAACAAAAACATGACATTTTGTAGTATATTGTTTATCAAGAAACATTTAGGGTGACATGTATAAAGGGTCTGCGCCGGGGCATGCAGCCAGAAATCTGGTGTAGCCCTGTTCTACAGATTTATGAACAGTAGTACGCCCAAATTTTGCGCCATCTGCCCCAGACATGACACTTTGGAATGCAGCAAGTTTGATGGGGAGTACCACACCAGAATCATATGTTTGCGCCAAAGTTTGATGTGAACTGTACAAATGTGCCAAAGTTTGGTGCATAAGGGTAATGGATAATGTTCACATGGCTTATTGCAGCGCTTATAGTACGCTCCGCAATACGCCATGTGTTTTGGAACCACGCGCTTATCAGCACGTAATTCCAAAGCACGAGGGGCCGGCGCGTAAGTGGCGCGGACAAGTGACATGTCAATTCTCTCCCCGCACGTACAATATGATCGTATTGTATGCGCGGGAAGATGACACGTAATCCATAGCTCTCAATGAGAGTTATGAATTACCGTAATTGC
Source organism: Phyllomedusa bahiana (assembly GCA_025379985.1). Lineage (NCBI taxonomy): Eukaryota > Metazoa > Chordata > Amphibia > Anura > Hylidae > Phyllomedusa > Phyllomedusa bahiana. Next base: position 10,843 of record JAODAL010023350.1, on the reverse strand, counting down.
AGTGCTCATTTCGTCACGTATAAAGCGCAATATGCGGCAAAATGCGCGCCAAAATACGCGGCAAACTAAGCCATTTGAACATACCCTAACTGTACTACAAACCCATACCAGTTTCAAAGTGGCCTAGCTGACAAATTTTACTATAGAATGGAACTCGTGTATAAAGTGCTGTGAGACACTTTCACACATATATGTTCAGGCCACACTGTGTGTTGCCCTGACAGGAGACTGTATCATTATGACTTAGGATGTAATGTTTTAGCATTCAGATGCATGCTAAAACATTATTAAATGTAACAAAAATATAAAAACAGTTAAGCCTTAATGGGATTAAAAGTAAAAAATAAAGAAATGTGGAAAAAGTAAAAAAAAGAATAAAAGTAAATATTTAATAAAAAAAAATTATTATGCATACATTACACATAAAAAAAACTTGCCTAGATATATTAAATATCCACGGAACTGTATAATAATCTATTTAGTGTGCATTGTGAATGGTGTGAAAAAAATGAATGTAGAAAAAAAACTCTTATAAAATTATTTATATGTAAACTTAAACTATTCCCCCAGAAATACAAATTCTCCTGTATAAAACAAGTCCTCATACAACTGCATCACTGAAAAGATAAAAAAGTTAAGACTGTTGAAATGCAGAGAAGCAAAAACTGAAAATTTTGACTAGTCATTAAGGTCTTTTCAGACCTGTTGTTTAAGGGGTTATTGTTCAGAAACCTCAGCAACCCAAAAAATCCATCAAGCTTAAAACCGCAAATAAATGAAAGGAAGAAGGAGAAGAGTGAGGGTAGCTGTGAAACAGGGAGTAAGAGAGGGTGAACATATTAAGGGGAGGAGTATAGGTACACTTTTTTCCTCCTATTGACCCAGGGAAATATGGAACCCAGAAGGCATGCAACAATCTGCTCTGAAAAGAAAGTGTTTCCCTTCGAATCCCAAGTGACAATCAGACTGGATCAATATTCGAAATAAGAATTCTATACATTTATATAAACATTAATATTATTTTATTGTCAGTATTTGTCTAAGCCTGTTTTGAAGCTCTCATCTCTTCCGGCAAATACACAGAACATCATGTATGAAACTCAGCACCGACATGAAAATTCTAAATCGATAACGAGTAGAATACGACAAACATTTTGGCGTATAGAGTGTTGTGCGCCAAACTTTGTCTCAGCCATGGTATGGATTTGCATGGCAGTTTTGCACCAAACTTTGGCACATTTTTCGCGTCTTACCATATTTTTTAGGGGCCATTTATTACAAATTAATCATGTCTCCCCATAGACGTTTCTTCTCAAGACTAAATAATTTTCATCTTTCTGTCTTTTCTCACAACCAAATTAGCTGCTTGTCTTTGTATCTTCTCTAGGGCATCTCTTCTATGAACTGGTGCCTAAAACTGAACTGCGTATTCAAGATGAGTCCACACCATTGCCTTATAGAGCAGTAATATCATGTCCCTTTCCTTCAAGTCAATTTGTCTTTATATACATTACATTATCCTTCTGGTTTTAAAGGCAGCTCATTGACATTTGCTGTTATGTAGTCTGTGATCTACAAGTACACCCTAATGCACATGATAAAACTCACCACCCTTTGTTCAAATCCAGTCAGCCACAGCAATTTTAATAGTCCATCAGAGCATAGACAAAGCGAGCATAGATGGACAGGGTCCACACACAGAATGACCAGCTCTCCACTTTTCCTACAGGACATAGCTAGCACTTGGCGGAGCCAACAGTACCAGCACAGGAAGCAGTTGCTATCTTAAATTAGGAGCTTTGGCATGCACTTCTGCATTGTTCAGCAACTCACAGACAGTGGCACAAGTCTGACAGCTCTACCCTATGGTCTTCTAAAGGGAAACCAAAATGCTGATTTGGCCTTCAGTGAGAATTGGTATATATCCCTGCCCTAATACTTCTCAACAAGTGATTCTCCCAATTTTTTTTCTCAAGGTCATATGCTGCATCAAGATTATTAGTACCAAGGTTCAAATTTATCTTTTTTCATTTGTCAAATGAATTTACAATTGTTTACCTGTATCTTCTTTTGTTACTCTGTGATATTTTTGTTCTAATTTGTGATTTTCCTGAGCTGTATGTAGCCTCCCTTCTCTTTAGTTGAGCAGCAGCATTTACTATTTGAAAACTGTTTCAGTTTGCCATGTAAAACTTCAATTTCCAGGATTACTTTCTGTGCCTTGAACATCTTTTTCCCTTCCAGTCTCATTCCAGGTATATACACCTTGTTTCTTTCCTTATGTTATCAGGACCAAAAGGTGTGGTTTTAAAGGCTGCCCAGAAAAAAACAAAAAAAAAATGTGGTCACCTGATCTCCTGGGCTCAGCACAGAGCTATTTCCTTGTGTAGAGACCCAGAGATCTAATATACTTACTATCATTGAACAGCTGATGTGGAACTATAGAAACCCACTAAAATTTTTATAAAAGCACATGTGTAGAACTTTTTTGGAAATCCCTTTAACCGTATAATCTAGAACAATTTATACCCAACGTTTGCTGGCAAAAATCCAGCTTTGCCAAAAGCTTTTAGTGATAACATGAGGTCTCAGAAGCTACTGGCTGTAGTTTAGCACAGAAATTTTTATCACCTGTAATTGGTAAGGACCATTTAATTGGTAAGGACCAAAATAAAAATGAAAAACATGTTCATGAAAACTTGCACATAATAAACTAAACTAGATTAAATAGCATTGTATTGCTATTTCCACACAAAATAAACAATGAGACAAATGTAATTGCTGGATAACTGCAATAGCTGATTTATATTCACATACAAATCAAGATTAAAACTGAAAACCCATCAGAGAGGTTGCATGCCACATCACAGAACATCTGCAAAGGAATGTCACAGAGATGAGGTCACGATGTCCCTTGTGATTAAAATGTATCTTTTAGCCGTTAGGATAATGAAAATTATATTCTGTTTGATAACAGCCTCCGTGATAAATACTGTCAACTTTGAGTGGTGCCGGCTCTAAAGAAATGCTATATTTATGGCTGTTTAAATCAGGATGGAATTTGTCCAAGTGTTGAAAGTTCTATTTGCGATAAAGTTGGGATTAGTTTAGCATTATATATACACTGCAATTTCCATACTGACATCCATAAAATTATCTTTATACAACACTGGCTTTAAGATAAGAAAAATACAGCTCAGAGCAGGTTCTCTAGCAAGGCCTCATAGCGTGATAAAGAATATATTTCACTGTCTGGTTCTTAGCCTGGCTCGATTGGATGTCTTAAGTAGTATTTTCTTCTCTGGAAAAATTGAATGTTAGTGACAAGACTTTTACTTGTCTCCATTTCAAGTAGTGAAGTTAAACTTGTTCTCCTCTATAAATCCACCTTTCTTCAATCATCATTCCCACTTCAGCTCGGCAGTTCTCCAGTACCTGCTTTTGATTATGAAATGAGAAGATGGATAGAACATTCCCTATAATGCAGTACAGGACTGCCTGGCGTCAGATAAAGCAATAAATATCACTAAGGAGACCTTACGATAAGGAATTTTTTTTTAATTATGTTGGATTAAAGTAAACAAACAGAATTATACAGGAGTTAAACCAAGTGTAAGACACTAATGAGGTTATAAATTCTGTCATCTACCAATATGTACGAAAAAGCATAAAGCAATAATGCAAAAACAAAGTGAATGTCACAGAGAGCAAGAAAAAAAAAGAATAAAATGCTAAATACTAAGTGGAAAAACGTGAGTTATTGCTAATTAAAAGTAGGTAAACTCTTTATATGAGATCAGACAGGCCAATCAGTGGCTCTGGAATCAAATATGTACTATTTTTGGTGCCAATAATTAATGAAATCATTATGTTGAATGAAAATGTGTGAAAGGAGATTCTGAAGTTATAGAAGGAGAGAAAATGATGCCTGAACAATCATGGTTGGTTTTAGGTAATGACAAACAGGAACTGCATAGACAATGTTAAAATCACCAGTTATAACTTAACAGTATATGGTACAATTTTTGGGGAGAAATTACTAGTGTTGATCAAACTGTTCTAGAAAAGTTAAGTTCTAGTAGAGCTTCTTACATTTTTAAAACTCGAACCGAATATTTCACTGTTCGTTCGAGTAAAGTTCTAGTTCTAGTTTGACATGCCATTTTCAGTTTCATTTTCAGTGGCTTTCTGTACTTTTGGTGACCATCCAATCCCCTTTCTGCACTTTTGGCGGCCATCCAATAACCTTTCTGTACTTTTGGCGGCCATCCAATCACCTTTCTGCATTTTTGGCGGCCATCCAATCAGTGCAGAGCATAGAGAGGTGTAGGGCTCTCATTGGCTGCTAAAATCACATGACCATGTTATATATATTTCACTGCATTGCCTTGTGAACATCATTTTTAGCTCGCTCTCTATACTGTACAGAATACTCTTAGTTAGTTAGATAACATTTTCCTCTCCATAGACAGCAATAGTTAGGGAGTTTGGTATTGCTGGCTGCATCTTTCTCGCCCCCAGAAGCTGCTATTTGGTGACATTTGCAGGCTCACCTAACACTTAACTCTCAAATACATGGATATATATTATACAGAGTGATTGGATTTGCTAAATCATACTCAGTGCCCAAAAGTTCTGTTTTTGCAGCTTTGGGGCTTCAGTAATTGTATAACACCATCTCCAAATCTTCTATGTGTCAAAGGGGCTTTTGGGCCCCCTCAGGATGCAGGGCCCCGTAGCTGCTGCTACCGCTACTGAAGTATTTTAGCCTCTCAATTTTTTCTGTCACTCTTAGAGACAAATTTTCTTCACTAAGTTGTTCCACGTATCCAGTTTACTGTTACGGATGGTAATTCCAGCTTCTCCTCTCTGGTATAGGGATAAAAATTAACCAGAACATCTTCTTCTATAGACTTTAATGGCGTTTGAATAGAGCTTCGAACTGAACTCACAAACGTTCAAGGTTCTAGTCAAACTAGAACTTTTTACTATTCGCTCAATACTAGAAATTACACATTGAAATCCCATTATTATGACCACCAGCCAATATCCAGAGTAACCACCAGGTTCAGCAAAGACAGTAGCGAGATGAGCTGGGAGAGACTCAATAAGGTCCTGGTAGGTTGTCAAAGGTATCCAAAGCCATGCTGACTGCATCCCACTGCTGCTACACATAGAGAATACGACAATCAAATTGGTCTCATAGATGCCTAGTTGGGTTCAAGTCTGGAAAAATTTGTAGTTCGTAAAAGTCTTGGTAATGCTCTTCCAACCAATGTCGGACATTTCTAGTCATGAGACAGGTCACATTGTCTTGCTGGAAGATTCCATCCGTCTCAGGGAAGACAATCGTCATGTAAGGGTGTATGTGATCTGCAAGGATGAATTCATGTCCAAATCGGTTGAGAGCACCTTCCACATGAATTAGAGAAACCACAGAATGCCATGAAAACATTCCCCAGATTATAACCTTGCCCTCTGATAGATCAATGCCCATCCATGCAACAGAACACAAGACCCATTGGAGAAGGCAACTCTTTGCCAATCAGTGGAGGTCCAATTCCTTTTGTACCCCATACATGTTAGGGTTCACTGAACTGTTTCTTAGACACCTGTCTGGTAGCTGAGCTGCCTGACTGTAGTGTAGTGGTCTGCCCTAGCACTCCTTTGCAGCCAACATCTGCCTGCCATGGCACATGCTCCCCATTGCTTCTACCTTGCTTATTTGCAATAGTGCCATTTGTCCACTTACAATACTCTTTCACCACAGCAACACACAAACACCCTGGCGTAAAAGCCAATATCACTAGGGAACACTCATTTTGGTGCCTTAAAAGCTGAAAGCGTTTTTGAGTATGTTTGTGGCGCTGATTCTGAAAATGCCACTCGTTTCCCCTATTCGCTTTAGTTTTGGAGATCTGGGATTGCCATCTTACTAAGTATATTCTGCTGAAAGTAGTGGTCACTCAATATTGTACTAAATAAATGTTGGAAAGTCATGGTAAGAACCTTTTCAGACAGTCAGGGCATCAGCAGAGTTCTTAAAACTCATGGAAAACCCCTTTATAGAGCCCCCAAAATACTGCCATACAATAACCACATAATGCTGCGATATACACAGTTTAGTCCATTATTATGACCACGTTGTATTTTTGACATGAAGGAAAAAAATACATTTTAAAACATTTAGAGAACACATGAACACAAAAACATGAGCAAATTTAATTGTATTCATCTGCACTACAGATTTATAAAGAAATTCATCACAAGACCAACGTAGAATCATGTAATCAACATCTCATAAACTACAGCTGCTAGAACAAGATGAATGGGATTGTTTTTTCTTCCCCAGTGTGATCATCCCTTTTTGCAACTGTGATAAATCACTCCTTTTACCCAAGACAACAATGGGGAATATGTGTGTGGACAGCCTAGCTTACACCTTATGTATCCACCAAGCCAGCTCACCACACATAATTTCCTTCATGTCAAAAATACAAAGTGGTCATAATAATGTGACTAAACTGTGTATGTCTCAGCATTATGTGGTTACTGTATGGCAGTATTTTGTGGGCTCTTTAAAGGGGTTTTCCATGAGTTTTAAGAAATCTGCTGATGCCCTGACTGTCTGAAAAGGGTTTTACCTACTGCATTGGCACCGTTGCTCCAGTGCTTCCTGGCAGTCCCCCAACTATGGCACTGTATACTCTGCTCATATGACGGTGAGCCAGTTACTGGTTTTAGCACTCACATGCTTGACATGAGAGTACATATTGCTGAGGCAATGATTTGCTCATGGTTATGTGAGCTTAGTTCTTTATATCATCAAAGGGGGACTGGCTGGTAACATCAGAGCAGCAGTGTCACAGTTGCAGATGTAGCAAAGCAAAACTTGACAAATAATGCACTATATTATCACAGTGCAGAATGTTATCTCAACTTTTTCAATGCTTTTCAATGGCCTCTGTTTAGAGATAAGAGCAGATAACACAAAAAGCCGGGATATCACTATCAAACTAAACTCTGCTACATCTGTACTCACAGAATCAGTGAAATAGAAGCTAAATAAACACCTAAGCCCAAAAGCAGAAATTCCATAAGTCTAAAACAAAGGTTAAAACATAACGTTTAATAATAAATCCCAGAAAATTGCATAAATCATGAATAAATGACATAATTTTACTTGTAACAGAAGCATCAAGCTACAGTATTTAATCCTAATCTGACAGACAATGATAATCATGCGCCAATAGGGTCCCCACTAGAGATGGGCGAATTAATTCTAACAAAGTGGAATTCGTTTAGAATTTCAGGAAAACTTCGGTTCGGAATGAAGTCGAACTTTGGGGTACTTCGCGTGAATGGAGTGTGCTTTTGATTGATAAAGGCGCGAGCCATGGCGTTACATGGGGCAAAAAACTCTGGAGGAAGAAGGGCAATAGCCCTCATGACATGTGCAGAGATGAATCCAATCAGAACCGGCGGGATTCTGTGACGTCACCGCACTATATAAGTCCGGGCGCGACGCTAGGAGCTCACACTCCTCTCACTGTACTGATCAGGGAAGGTGCTGCCACGGCTGCTAATGATATCTCTTATTAAAGAACTGATTTTTTTACAGCGATTTTTCGGGGGTGTCACAGCTTGTCTCAGAGACTGCTTCTCTTAACGTTCTATTTCTGATTTTGTGGGGTATTGGAACTGAAGTCCAGTGTGCGTCCACTGCAGCTGCATATACATTTTAATGCTATCTGTTCACAGCACATTGAATATCCAAGGGTAAACTAAGCCTGTTCCTGTTGTATTCATTTAAAGAAACAGCATTTTTACAATACAAATACCACTTCATTTTTGGATGCTCAGTTCTTTTGCGCAATTTACATCCAGGGGTTAATTAAGCGTTGTTCTGCTGCTGTGGTAACTAAAATAAACCGTCTTTTTCACCAGCAAAACATACATTTTGCCTGTAGCATAATTCACAACCAAAGGGTTTAAATTTTACAAGTTTTTCGCTTGCTGTGTACCGTAAAATACACGCCATTTTAACACCTACAAAGCTGGTAGTTTTTGGTTGCTCAATTCTTTTGCGCAATTTACACCCAAGGTTAACTAAGTTTTTTTTCTGCTGTTGACTCATAAAAGAAACTTTGTTTTTCACCGCCACAGAAGAAATTCTGTAGCATAATTCATAAACGAAGGTTAATTAAGCATGTTTGTGCTTTTATATTCAGTAAAATACACAGAGTTTTTAAATGGCCCCAATAAGTAAATTTTTCCTGGCCCATTTTGTGGAGCGCAATTTATATCCAAGGGTTACCAAGCTTCTTATTGGGTTCTTTTGGAGTCAAATACAGGGTGTGTATTTATCATATACAGATATCTTCATCAAACAGTGTCTGTACATTTAGAACAAACAGAATGTCAGACAGAGAGGTGGGAAGCTCTTCACCTGCGAGTGGCAAATGGCACTAAACATTCCTGGACAGGCCCAGGGCGCAGCACAGCAAGGGGACGTCGCAGCAGAGGTCACTCGGTGAGGCCACAACTGCCGTGTCTTTTAGGGGGCCGTGTGCTGACTTGCAACCCAAGGGTTTTATGAAATTTGGTTGACTAGTCATCCACTTCCTCCAGATGACATCTGACAACCCAGCCAAGAGTCGGTGGGATCGTCAGACACAACCCTTAAGTTGGCATGGCCGGGAGCGGGTCAGCGGCCCTCACCTGTCCTCAACCCGCCTCTGTCCCATCCGGTTCCCTCAGCCAGAGATCTACTATGTGGTCTGGGCTCAGCGCCACTATAAGCGAGGATGAACAATTTGAGGAGGGCATCAGCAGCTACTTGGCAGTGAAGAAATGGGGCAATATCCCCTGCTTCTTGCAGTAGGCGGCAACGTATAGATGTGGAGAGTGGGATGGGAGGTCATGTTGTGAGGGTCAGCCCCTGCCAAAACCAAGACCGGTGAAGAGGACAGCCAAATGACGATGAAACACAAATTGATGATGATGTGGCCCCACCGCACTTAGGAGCCGGGTGAAGCAAGGGCTTCATAATCGTCAGGAGAAGAGGGGGTCAGGTTCCGCGTCAGGGACGGCGCAGCCAGCAAGTGGGGTTTTGTGGGTGTGAGTTAGCAGGGTAGCAGCAGTGTGAGGTCGGGAGCCAACGCCACAGGGTAGAAAACCCGCTTCGCAGGTCCAAGAAAGTTTGCGGCACAGGGGGTCAGCGAGGCAGTGGTGTAGTAGTCACTCAGTGCGGAGCGTTGGCGATAAAATCAGCTACTCGGCGGTGTGGCAGTTCTTTGCTAAGACACCGGGGGAGACGAATATGGGTATATGTAGAATCTGTGGGCAGAAAGTGAAGCGAGGCCAGGGAACTAACGTTGGCACCACGGCCCTGCATCAACACATGCAGCGTCACCATCCAGTGGCCTGGCTCAGATGTGGTGGTCTATCCTGCCGCCGCAGCAGCAGCGGCCAGTGGCACGCATGCCATTGCAGACAGTCAAGGCTTTCCCCCACCTCTGCAGGGGAACTGTTTCTCTTTGCCATCATCTCCTGGTCCAGATGCTCCTGCTCCTCGCTACTCATGGCGCCAGCAGTCGTTCAGCGAGGCGATTGCAAAGAGACAACAGTTATGCGTCCAACCCATCCTAAGGGAGCAGCTGACCATGCTCCTGTCCAAGTTGTTGGTACTGCAGTCCCTCCCTTTCAAAATGGTGGACCTGCACCATTCAGAGAACTAAGGCTTGTCCCGAGCCGAATGGAGTGTTCCAAGCCATAATTTCTTTTCCAAAAAGGCAGTACCAGCACTTCATAAATATGTAGAAAAGAAAGTGGGCCATTTCCCTTGAGCATATGGGTTTGTTCGAAGGTGGAGGGCAGCGCATACGTCTGGAGCTGTAACTACGGTCAGGGCCAGTACATGTGCTTTACGGCCCATTGGGTGAATGTGCTTCCTGCCCAGGCACACCAACAACTTGGACAGGAGACGCCGCTTTCTCCTCCACATTGTCAAACTGCGGCTCCTGCGCCAATGTCCGCCTCCTCCTCATCCTCCACCACCACCACCATCTCAGCCTCCACAAGTACTGCTCCATCATACCACATGTGTGTCACATGTGTCACGCAGTTCTACACCTGGCTTGCCTCGGCGAACGAAGTCACACAGGGGAGGAACTGCTCCACGTCATGCAAACAAGAAATCGATGTGTGGCTTTCTCCGCGCCAACTGCAAAACGGTACCATGGTGACGGACAATGGGAGTAACATGGTGTCCACGCTGCACTGCGGAGGGATGGTCCATGCGCCCTGCATGGCGCCTGTGTTCAGTCTGGTTGTGAAAAGGTTCCTGAAGTCTTCCACCGATCTCCAAAAGATTCTGAAAATGGTCAGGAAACTGTGCATGCACTTTATCCATTCCTACAAAGCCAGGAACACCCTCCTCGAGTTGCAGCGGCAGAGCGGCCTCCCCCAACACACTCTGATATGCGATGTTTCCACCCGTTGGAATTCCAGCCTGCACATGTTGGACCGACTGTTTGAACAGAGAAAGGCCATTACCGTTTTTTGATGATCCAGGCGGACAGGAGTACTCCCCTGTATAACTTTGATGTCAGCCAGTGGCAGTTCATGCGTGACACCTGCCGTTTGTTGAGGCCATTCGAGGAGGCCACGTTTTTTGTCAGTCGCCAGGACTAAAGGGATGAATAACATCATTCCACTGCTTCATGTCCTGGAACAAATGCTGGAAAATCTGTCTGGGCAGGGGACTGGAGACGTGGCGACTACATCACATGTAGTGAGTCCAGTGGGGACTGCACTGGGGAAAAAAAAGGGGAGGAAAGGG
>JAODAL010023349.1:0-62833 GCA_025379985.1 Phyllomedusa bahiana | reverse complement strand
ATCAAAATACATGAAAATATCGTCAAAATGATTTATTTTATTTTTTTTTAAAGTTGAGATATTTTTAGATTTGTTTCAGACAAAAAATAAGAAAAAATATCACTTTTGTATCTGTGTAACATCTGCAGGTGGAAAATCTAGAAGCAGCTGACACATGGAGAGCAGGTAAACACGCAGCTGTGGATTGAATCAAAAGTGAATTCAACATCTTGCCTTGAAAAATTTCATAAGCCTTAAGCTTGGATGGAATAATCTGTTCTGTGAATGATAGGAAACCAATGTTAATCTGATAAGACTGCAGTAATATGATCAGTGGGCTTTAGCCCATGTAACGACGTTAGCAATAGAATCATGGATTAGTTGCAGCTTCTGCGGAGGAATTTCACGTTATTTTATTTTGTTTTCAAACAAAAGAGAAAATTAGAGGCAGAAATGTTCCTAAAAAAACAAGAATCACCATGAACGGCACAATGGTGACAGCTGGGAGGATTGGAGGCTTCAAAAAGCTCTTGCTTGTGTTCAGCAATATGAGTGTGTATATATGTGTATATATGTGTATATATATATATATATATATATATATATATATATATATATATGCTACACACTGAAAGTGGACAGTAGTCATAATAATATGACTGCATGCAAGTAGGTAGTGGTCATAATAATATGACTGTGTGTAAACATAAATATATTTATTTATAATTGCACACAGTCATATTATTATGACCACTGCCTGCTTGCACATATATTATTATGACCACAAGCTCTCCCTTGTGTTCAGTTATATGTGTGTGTGTGTGTAAAATATATATAATTTTATATATATTATATATATAATATATTTAATAATATACTGTATATATACACACACAGTATATGAGCTACATAGTGAAAGTGGGCAGTAGTCATAATAATATGACTGTATGCAAGTAGGTAGTGGTCATAATAATATGACTGTGTGCAAGTAGGTAGTGGTCATAATAATATGACTGTGTGCACGTAGGGAGTGGTCATAATAATATGTGTGCAAGTAGGCAGTGGTCATTATAATATGACTGTGTGCAAATATAAATAAATATATTTATGTTTACACACAGTCATATTATTATGACCACTACCTGCTTATACACAGTCATATTATTATGACCACTACTTACTTACACACAGTCATATTATTATAACCACTACCTACTTACACACCGTCATATTATTATGACCACTACTTACTTACACACAGTCATATTATTATGACCACTACCTACTTTCAGCGGGTAGCTCATGAAGGAAGTCATGTGTGGTGCACTGGCTTGGTGGGTATGTGACACACATCCTTTTAGATGTAGCCCTGAATATTTTGCTCCTGTACACCTTTTGTTAGCACATTATTTATCACATCCGAATAGAGGATTATGGGCTCCACTAGAAAATCTCCTTAGTGTGCAATGCTAAGATATTACATACAATTTGTATTGGTCCTGTCCTCTAATGTGGCCATATCCAGTGTCTTTAAAGTGCAAAACCTTTGCACTCCTTAAAGCCAAGGCAGTGCTACCTCTTTTTTCTTAAACTTCGAGGCATTACTGTATATCCAGAGGCATAACTTGAAGCTCCGGGGCCCTAGTGCCAAAAGTGAAATAGGCCCCTCAAGCTACCATGTGCCCTTACAATCCCTAATATCGGGTTTTTTGGGGCAGGGGGGTTTTTGACCCCTTGGGCTATTTTTCACAGGTTTAAAAGGGGCCCCGTATTTGGGTCCAAAAAATTACCGCCGAAGTGCGGCAATTAGGGGCCGAAAAGGGCCCCATTCATTAGGGGTAATTCACATTTTCTCATAGAAAAAGGCCCCGCTAGAAAGGGGAATTGTCAGGGCCCGGCGAAGTGCCGGCCCCCCGCTCCACCCCCCGCCCCCCGGCCCCCCGTCCACAACGGCAAAATTGGGTGGGGCCGTAACAACCCAATCTACCTCAACCCAACCGAGGACTATGGGCTCCAGTAGAGAATCCACATCACCTGCCACGTACACTGTCTCTGTCCTCTTATGTGGCTTAGGCCATATACCGAGGCTTCAGGATTCAAACCCTTGGTTAGAGCTACCTAACCTTTGCTAAACCTGGAAGCATTAGCGCGCTGTAACCAGTCATCCCAGCCAACCAGAGGATAATTGGCTCCTTTAGAAAATCAGAAAAATCTGAATCTGTAAACTGTCATAGGAAAAATAATGGTACCAACCCCCCCTGCAAATTGTCTTGGGCAATCAGTTTGTTAAGGTGCAAACCACGGGTCCCCCCCCAAAACCCTAAGAAAAGCTATTTATCCTTTACTAAGTTTGGGAAAAGAAATTGGGAAAGCATAGTTGCCAACATTTGAAAAAGGGGAAAAAGAAAGAGAGGGAAAAGGGGGCGCGCGCTATAATGCCCCGGAAAAAAGGGATTGCGGGGGACACGCCCATCTTTTTTGGGGGTCCCACCCCCTTTAAAAACCACACCCATTTCCGCCTAACTGTAAAACGTTTTGGGAAAAAAAGCCGGGTAATCCTTTATAGCCAGGAAAGAAAGCCCCCCAAAACCGGGTAGTGCCCCTTACAGGCGGGTGAAGATGCCCTTTTAAGCCAATTAGATGCCCCCCTTTGTACCAGGTGATGCCCCTTTTTTTACCCCAGGTAGTTTGCCCCCCTTAGGCCCAGGTACCCCCCTTTTTGTACCAGGTAGATGCCACCCTTTGTTACCGGGTAACCCCCCCTTTTTGTTACCCCATTTAGTTTCCCCTTTTGGGGTATCGGGGTATTCCCCCCCTTTGTTACCGGGTAGATTTTCCCCATTGTTAGCCGGGTAAAATGCCCCCCTTTGTTACCCCAGGTAGTTCCCCCCCTTTGGGTTAGCCGGGAAAATTCCCCCCCTTTGGTTTAGCCAGTAGATCCCCCTTTGTTAGCCGGGTTTGTTCCCCCCCCTTGTACCCCGGGGTATTTTGCCCCCTTTGTTGGGCCGGTAGCCCCCCCCCCTTTTGTTAGCCGGGTTTGATGCCCCCTTTTTTTAGCCAGAAAAGCCCTCCTTTTTTTTAGCTGGGAAAGAGGGCCCCCTTTTTAGCCAGGTAGTTGCCCCCCTCTTTTAGTCAGGTATTTTGCCCCCTTTTTTTACCGGGTTATTTCCCCCCCTTTTTTAGCCAGGTATTCCCCCTTTTTGTTACCCGGGTAGTTGCCCCCCTTTGTTAGCCCGGGTATTTTCCCCCCCCCTTTGGGTTACCCGGGTAATGCCCCCCTTTGTTAGCCGGGATTTCCCCCTTTGTAGTCGGGTAGTTGCCCCCTTTTTTTAGCCGGGTTTTTTTTGCCCCCTTTTTTAGCCGGGTTAGCCCCCCCCCTTTTGGTTAGCCATAGGCCCCCTTTTGGTTACCCGGGTATTGCCCCCCTTTTTTGTCGAATTTGCCCCTTTGTTACCGGTAGATGCCCCCTTTTGGGGTAGTTAGGTATTAAACCCCCCCCTTTGTTTAGTCGGGTATTCCCCCCCTTTTTTTCCCCGGGGAAACCCCCCTTTTGTTGCAGGTAATTCCCTCCTATAGCTAATAAAAAGAAAATAATAAAAGCCACTTACCTCCCCAACTCAGTGCAGCAGGGCCCCAGCCCCCGGGCCGATCCCCTCACCTTCGCAGGGGAGTGAGTGCAGCTGCGCGCCCAAAACCCCTGAAACCCGCTGATCTGAATGAAAAGGGCGCTCCCCGCGCTGCACATACAGGGGGAAAGGCAGGGGGGGAACGACCCCTCCTGCCTCCTCCCTGCACAGGGGGGGAAAGGGACCCGCCCCCTTGGGGAAGCCCCAAAAACCCGAAGGGCTTGTAGAGTTTTTGTTTTCCCTTTTCGCCCTCTACTTAGCATCTGCATATCAAAAGGCATTATGGGAAAGGGGCTGAGAAGCCCACAGCGCCCTCTGTTGGCTTAGGTCATATGCAGTGTTGTTAAGGTGCAAACCACGGGTACCCCCTAAAGCTAAGAAAATGCTACTTATCCTTTACTAAGCTTGGAAGCATTGGAAGCATAGTTGCCAACATTTGAAAGTGGAAAAGCAAGAGATGGAAGAGGGCGGCGCCTATATGCCCCGCGGCAAAAAGTTGCGTGGCACGCCCACTTTTTTGGGGGCCCCCACCCCCCTTTAAAAAAAACCACACCCCCCTTCCCCAACCCCTGTAAAAAAGGGTTTTTGGGAAAAAAGGGCCAGGTAGATGCCTTTATACCGGGTAGTACCCCCCATAACCGGGTAGTCCCCCTTTACGGCGGGTAAAATGCCCCCTTTTGTAGCCAAGTAGATCCCCCTTTTTGTGGGCCGGGTAGATGCCACCCTTTGTTAGCCGGGGAGTTCCCCCCCCTTTGTAGTCAGGAAATTTCCCCCTTTTTTTACCCCGGTAAACCCCACCCTTTGTTAGCCGGGTAAAACCCCCCCTTTGTTAGCCAGGAGTTGCCCCTTTTGTAGTCAGGTAGTTCCCCCCCTTTGTTAGCCGGTTAGATGCCCCAAAAATTTTTTACCATTTATATGCCCGCCTTTGTTAGCCAGGTATTTTGCCCCCCTTTTTTACCAAAAGGGTAGTTTCCCCCCCCTTTTTTTTACCGGGTAATCCCCCTTTGGGTTAGCCAGGGTTTTTGGGCCCCCTTTGTATTCAGGTATTTGCCCCCTTTTGTTAGCCGGGTAGTTTCCCCTTTTTGGGTTGGGGGTTTCCAGGTAATGCCCCCCTTTGTTACCCAAGGAGAGGGGCCCCCCCCTTTTTGTTACTAGGTGGGAATGCCCCCTTTGTTAGCCAGGTAGTTCCCCACTTTGAAAGTCGGGTAGTTGCCCCCTTTTTAAAGCCATAGTTGCCCCCCTTTGTTGGGCCGGGTTAGTTGCCCCTTTGTTAGCCGGGAATTTCCCCCCTTTGGGTTAGCCGGGTTATTTCCCCCCTTTTTTTAGCCCGGTAGATGCCCCCCCTTTGTTAGCCGGGTAGTTTCCCCTTTTAGACGGGTTATTGCCCCCTTTTTGTTAGCCGGGTATTTTGCCCCTTTGTTAGCCGGGTAAAATGCCCCCCTTTTTTAGCCGGGTAGTTCCACCCTTTTGGGTTTAGCCGGGTACCCCCCCTTTGTAGCCCGGAAGTTCCCCCCCTTTGTTCCAAAGTATTTTGCCCCCTTTTTGGGTATTTTGGGTTATTTTCCCCCCCCTTTGAATCAGGTATTCCCCCCCCCCCCCTTTGTATCGGGTAATGCCCCTTTGTATCAGGTAATCCCCCCCCCTTTTTTTTTCATAGATCCCCCTTTTTGCCAGGTGGGTGCCCCCTTTTTGCCAGGTATTTGCCCCCCCTTTGTTGTCAGGTAGATTCCCTCCTATAGCTAATAAAAAGAAAATAATAAAAGCCACTTACCTCACCAAGCTCAGTGCAGCACGGCCCAATTCCGGCCGTTTCCCCTCACAGCTGCGGGGGGAGTGAGGGGCAGCTGCGCGTCCCCCCCCCTCCCAAACGTTGGGGCCCTGTATGAAACACGCTCACCGGCGCTGCACATACAGGGGGAAAGGAAAGGAGGGAACAACCCCCCTCCCTCCTACCTGCACAGGAAGGAAATCTCCCCTTTTAGGGAAGCCCCAAAACGAAGGGCCCTTGTAGGTTTTTGTTTTCTTTTCGCCCTCACTTAGCACTGCATATCAAAAAGGCCATTAGGGGAAAAGGGGGCGAAAAGCCCAAAACCCCCTCGTTGTTGTGGGCAAACCCTCAAAAGAAAAAGGAGGATTTTTTATAACCAAAAGAGGGCCTGTGGTTTCTCAGCTCCAAACCTGCACAGGAAAATCCCGGAGGGTGGGGCGGCCTTGCTGCGCCCTTCCCCCACCCACCTGAAAGGAGGGGCCCGGCGGCGCCAGATACGTACAAGCCTATTTCTTCGCCCCCGGTTCTTTTAAAAAAACCCCCCCGCTCCCTTTTTGGGGGCGGGGGGTTCCCAATCTGGGGGGGGTGGCGGGGGGGGGGGGGACCCCCATTAGGGGGCCCCTCCCCCAAAAAGCGGGAAGTTGGCATGTATAAATTTGAAGTTTTTCCACATGGAAACGAGGGATCCCCCCCAAACCCAAAACAGAAACCCTGAGCCCCTTTTTGAAGATCTTCAAAATCTGCACCTGAAAACTGTACCCCTTTTCCATAACCTTGAAAAAAAGAAAACATCAAAACCCAAGTGCCCATGGGTTTCTAAAAAAAAACTGCAAAATCTGCAGCGGCAGCCTACCACATGCAATGCACAACCGTTCTGTGCTCCAATGTAAGGGCTATAAATGGTGCCTTGAATGTAAAAACTCCTTTGTACCCTCACCCTTTGCTGCCCAACTTTTCCTAAGCATTGAGGCATTACAGCACTGTAAGAAGACATCCGCTAAACCCCAAACCCAAGGACTAGGGGCTCCGTAGAAAATGAAAAAACTCAAAGGCCCTGTCCCCCTATTAAACTTATGCCATCAGCAGTGGCTTCAGGATGACAACCATTGTACCTCCCCAAAAAGAAAAGCCATGGCGCCAAACCCTTTTTTTAACCCTTGGAAGCTTTAAACACCTGGTAACAAGGCCCCCTCCCCCAAAACCCCATCAAAAGAAAAAGGGGCTCCAACAAGGACATAAACTTCCCCTAGAAAACCCCTACACTTGAACCTATCACACACACTAAAATAAATATATATAAAAATTAAAACACCCAAAACACATATATAAAATTTATATATAGGTTCTGATATATTATGTGGTTTGGGGGCCATATCCTGTCCTTGGGGGGTTCAAACCCTTTGATGGTCCCCTCCCAAAAACAACCAGGGGCCACCAGTGAAAACCTACCCTTTTTTCTAAGCTTAGAAGTAGGGCGGGGAAAAAAAGGGGTAATAAAGGGAAGGTGACCACTTTATAAAAAGGGCAAAAAAGGGGGCCAAGGGGGATGGACGGGGCAAAATTTTTTCTATGGGGGGCCCCCTTATCCTTTAAATTTGCCGGGGCACCAAAAAACCCCTTATCCGGGAAACATTACACCCATGTCACAAAGAAATCCAACCCAACCCAAACCCAAATTTTCATGGGCCCCCTTAAAAATTACAAAAATCTGCCCCCTCAACTATTCCTTTACCCCCTTCTGTCGAAATACATTCATGTTTCCATCTGACCCAACACAGTGTAGGGGGTTTAAATTAAAAATCTGAAAAATCCCACAGCAAATATTACTGCAATTTTTTCGTTTTTCCCCCTCTTATGTGGAATAGGGCCATATCCAGTGCCTTCAGGGTTCAAGCCCTTGTTACCCCCTAAAGATAGACCAGTGCTACCTACCCTTTCCTAAGCTTAGAAGCAGGATTGAGACGATGGGTAGAGGAAGGCAGGTGACTACCTAGGTGACCACTTTATCCTAGGCAGAAAAAGGGGCACAAGGAGGTATGGACTGGGCAGAATTTTCTATAGGGGGACCCTATATGCCTTTTTTGCCTAGGGCACCAAATTTTCCTTTTTGCTTGGAAGAAATTACAGCAGTGCCCACAAAGAAACCCCCCCAAACCCAACCTAAATTTTGGCTCTTTAGAAAATCTGTAAAACCTGCACCTGCAAACTATGCTCCTTTACACCTTCTGTCTGCAAAGGGCCCCCCAACCCATTCCCCGCAAGGGGTCCCTCTCCACTAAAATTTTGCAAAATCCCCCACCTCAAAGTTTTTAAAATGCAAAGTTTCTTTTTTCCCCCTCTTATGTGGCATAGGGCCATATCCAGTGCCTTCAGGGTTCAAGCCCTTGTTACCCTATAAAGTTAGACCAGTGCTACCTACCCTTTCCTCAGAAGCATTACAGGATCTGGGGGTTTTTGGGCAAGTTTTAAAACCCCCCACATTGCAGTTTTTTGGACCCAGAGGGAAAGGAAAATGGGGCTTTTATACAGAATTGTGCAGCCTCCAAGCACCACCTTCTAGCTGAAGCCCGACCCATCTACAAACCTCTGTTTACCCGCCCACAAACCTTCCCTGTATATAGTCACAGAGTGATCTATGGAAATGGCAACAGTGGGAGCGTTAAACATTTTCTGATGACAGAACATAGCACAGAACATAATGAACACAGAGCCCGGTAACCCTTGTGCCGGGAAGCCACGGGGGCATTGTGATAATGAAGTAGAAGGAAGACATGAGACAGTATCTGGCCTCTGTGTTGCGTGTTTGATAATGTGAAGATTGTATCAATGGCTTAAATCTGCAGCCGGAGAGACATATGTAATAATTTAAATCCCTTTGTCTGTAAACGCGAGCAGTTTTTCTGCTGGGTAAAAACTGTCCCGTGCATCTAAAAAGGAAAATTTTTAATTTATGGGCTTTTCATTGCCATATGAAAATAATTTAAACTGTTTGGGGAGATAAAATCCCCCTGTGGGACCACAAGAAACGGGAGTCGATGCAGCCAGGAAGGAACCAGGAGCTCTTTGGAGACAGATTTGTCTCTTACAAACAGGACGGCGGTTTGTAGAAACAAGCTGTCTAACATGGGAAACCGGGATGATGTTAAGCAGCAGATGGAAACATAAAATGAGCGAGATGTGGAAACTTCAGGGTCCCGGCAAGAGCACAAAATTTCGATATTTCTAAACTTGTTTCCCAAAAAAGGAGGGAAAAAATGTTTGGGGCCCTTTCCCTCAAAAGGGTGGCAGAGGGCATGCTGGGAACATAAGTCTACTAATGCTGGGTAGCATATTGGTCACTCACAACTGGTCTTGATGGAATCTGTCCCTGTTTGGCTTAAGACCAATTTGAACAGAGATGTGAAAAAATTCAGGTTTATGACGCCTCGGACCCAAAAGTTTTCTATCTGACCTTAACCCTAACCCTAATCTAGATCATAACACTAACCCTTGATTTTTTTTAAGTGGCCTGCATGGATTCAGGCTCCATGGCTTATGGTCTCTGTCCCTCCCGGTCTGTGGCACTTTTGCTCTGGTGTCCCTTCATGCAGGCTCGGAATGACCCATACAGGAACAGGAGAAACCCCCAGTGGGCCCCTGAGTATGACAGACCTGGAGTTTCTGTTAAACTGCATATACATCCTTGGGAGAGGCAGAAAGACAGAAAAAAAAGTCAAAAAAACAAAGCAAATATAAGAGCATGACAGTGCTTAAAAGGCCCCGAGAATCAACTCCATGGTGGCCCAAGAATTCAACTCCACGATGGGGCCCCCAAAAAATCAACTCCATGGTGGGGGCCCCAAAAATCACTCCACTGGGGGGCCCTAATAAAAATGCCCCTGGTGGGAACCCCAAAATCAACTGCACTGGTGGACCCATGAATATCACTGGTGGGGAAAAAAATCAAACTCCCCTGGTTGGCCAAAATCAACTCCCGGTGGGAAAACCAAAACTCCATGGTGGGCCCAAAAATCACTCCATGGTGGGCCCAAAATCAACTCCATGGGGGCCCCCAAAATCACTCAAGGTGGGCCCAAAAAAACCATGGTGGGCCCCCGAATCAACCCCCTTTTCCCCCGGGGTTTCGGGGGTCCCAAAAATAATTTCCCCCCCCCCTGGTGGGCTAAGAATTACTCCCCTGGTGGCCCAAGAATAACTCCACTGGTGGGGCCCAAGAAACATATTTGGGCCAAAACCCCTCCCCTGGTGGCCCCAAGAAAATCATGGGGGCCAAGAAACATCCCCTGGTGGGGAAGAAGAATCCCAAATCCCATGGTTTGGCACCCAGATTCCCAACTATGTTTGGGGGCCCCCAAAAATCATTTCCTGGTGGCCCCCGAATCAAACCCCTGGTGGGCCCCAAAAATCAACTCCATGGTGGCCCAAAAATCAACTCCATGGGTTTGGGCCCAAGAATCAATCCACTGGTGGGCCCCCAAAAAATCAACTCCCCTGGTGGGTCCCAAAAATAAATCCCCTGGTGGGCCCCCAAAAATCAATCCACTGGTTGGCCCCAAGAAACAATCCCCTGGTGGGCCCAAGAATCAATCCATGGTTGGCCCCAAGAATCAACTCACTGGTGGGGTCCAAGAATAACTCCCCTGGTGGGCCCCAAGAATCGTCCCCTGGGGTCTCCAAAAAACTTTCATGGTGGGGCCCCCTTAAACCCACTGGTGGGGCCCCAAGAATCAAATTTCCACTGGGGGCCCCCAAAAATCAAACCCATGGTGGGCCCCCAAAAATAAAATCCCCTTGGGTTTTCCCCCCAAAAAAATCACTGTGGGTCCCCAAAAATCAACCATGGGTGCCCCGAATAAAAAAAGTCATGAGGCCCCAAGCACCAGCCAACATTGCCTATGCACTTTGGATGTCCCCATAGGACAAACCAGAAGGGGGTATGGAGTGGCTCCATCTTAAAACCCACTCCTATCGGGGGTTTTTAATTACAGTGGCAACTGGGCAAAATAGCAGGTGAAAGGGGCGGGCGCTGACTGACGTAACGCCCGAAGCCCCGAGTGACATCGGGGTGGGGACCCTCTGTGATACCCAGGCGGGGTGGTAGGGAGGACCCGCCAGGAGGGGTCAAAGGGGCCCCTGGCTTGCCAGACCCCGCCCGCAAAGCGGATGGATTTGGCTGCGGGACCCCCAGGCGCTCCCCCTGAGTGGTATGCGGTGAACCCAGGTGAGGAAGGAAACAGAACATAGGAGAACATAAGCAGGGCAGGTAAAAGTACTCAGGAAAAAAGCAGGGTACGGGGGGAAAACTCAATACACCAAGGGTACGCGGAACGGAGGGGGAAACACAGGGGCAGCCAGGGAAAGGTGCAAGGAGGACACGGACGTGCGAGCATCAGACGTAACAGGAAAGACGAAGGTCAGGAGTCAATGGCACAGAAACTGAACCAGCATCTCCCGGTTTTTGTCCAGAGATATGGCAGGAGCTCAAGATGGAAACAGCAAGAACGCAACGACTGAAATTTAACTACCCGGGAAAAAGGGCAAGGACCCCTTTAAAAGGGCCCCAAGGTCAGAGGTGAAGAGGAAGGTGCACAAAACCCAGGAAACTAATAAATAGGCAGGAAAGCTGCCGCGCGCAGCCCAGGGGCCCAGGCACAGACGGGAAACCCGGGAAAAGCAACAAGACGGGAACAGGACAGGAAAAGTACATACCCAGAACACGGGCTCCCGGGACCCCTGCACAGGGAGCCCCAGCAGAAAACAGGCAGGGCACGGCGGGCCGGGGTTCCAAGGCGGGGCCGCGGCATAAACCCGTGACAGTCCCCCCCCCCCTAAAAGGGCCCCCCCCCCCAAAAATAAAAAAAACTGGCTTCCCACATAGGTCCCCGGGGGGGGCCCCAACTTCTTGGGGGCCCCCCCAAAAAACCCAAAAGGTAGGGGCTTTTATGCACCAAAAAGGGGGACCCCAAGTTAAGGGGGGGTGCATGGGAGGAACAAAGGGGGCAAGGCAAAAAAGGGGGGAAAGGGGAAAAGAGAAAACCCCCATTTAAGATTTTGGGCCTGAGTAACCGGACGGTTGCTCGGGGCCAACCCTTTGGTTTTTAAGGCAAAAAGGGTAAAACCCGGGCTAAAAAATAATTTTTTAAAGCCAAAAAAAAAGGCCCCGAACGTTTTCCTGGGGCCTTTAACATAAAAAAGCCTAGGAATTGACCGGAAACCCCTTAATTCAGCCATGGCAGCCCACGGGGGAGTTTTGGGGGGCCCGGGGGATCGCCAAACCCGGAGCCGGAGGGGACCTTGCTGGCAACAGGGAGTTATTTTGGTTTGGGTTTTAGGAAAACTTGAAGACAATTTTTTCTTTTTTTTCGGGAAACCCTTTTAAAAGGAAAAGGAATTTGGGTTTTACCCATAGCAAAGAAAGGGAAGGGAACACAGGGCAAAAAAAGAAAAAAAAAGGGGACGAAGCCTGACCCGGGGCAGGACCAGCGGGAAAAAAGGGACGGACTCTGGGCGACCCATGACCCAGGGGACAACTGAACCAGGGGGGCAAAAACCATGACCCAGGAAAACAGGGGGGCCCGGGGCGGAACCAGGGACCCAAGGGCCCCCAAACGGATGCCTCTGGGCGGCCATGACCCGGGCCCCAAGGATGCCTCTGGGGGAACCTGACCCAGGGCAAAACTACATTTGGGGCCGGACCATGACCCAGCAGCCCGCCGGGACACTCGGGGGGAACCATGAGCACCCAAAAGGGTTTGCCTCTGGGGGAACCAGCCAGGAAGGAACGACCCCTCTGGGGGACCCTAACCCGGGGAAACGGACCTCGGGGCGGCCCAATGACCCCGGGAAAGGATTGCCTCTGGGCGGACCATGACCCAGGGCCAAACAAACCTTGGGCGGACCATGAGCAGGGCCAAAGGGAACCCCCCCTGGGTCGGACCAGGGAAGGGCCAAACGGACACTCTGGGGGGCCCATGGGGCCGGGCCCCAAAAGGGTAAGTTTGGGCAAATATGACCCTGGGCCCAACGGTCCCGGGCTGGGGGAAACGGGCCTTTGGGCAGAACTTGACGGGGGGGGGGCCCCCGGGGGGGACCTTTGGGCGAACCCTGAACGGGGGCGCGACGACTACCCCGGGCCCCAAACCATGACCATGGGGGGATCCTCGGGGGATTTACCACGGGAAAAAGGTGCCCCCCCTGGGGAACCAGGCCAGGGACGGCAACGGGGCCCCTGGCTTGCCAGACCCGGGGGGAAAGGGTTTGGCCCTTGGGGCTCGGACCCCCGGGGTCCCGGGCCCCCCCTGAGGGGCAACGGGTTGACACCCAAAATGGCAGCAGGAACACAAAAACATTGGAAAACCCTTTAACCCAGGGCGGGGAAAACTAACTGGGGCCCCAGAAGGGGGAAAGGGAAAAAGGGGGACACTTTTAAACCATGAACCGCGGAAACTTTGAGGGGTTAAACAAGGGGGGTAAAACCCCCGGGGGGAAAACCAGGTGCCAACGGAACGGCGGGTGCAAGACTAAAAAAAAACGGGCCCGTGAAGGGGGACCTCGGGGAAAAACTGAATGGGGGCCACCCGGGGGGGTTAAAGGGGTCCGGTTTTCAAGTAAAGGGGGGAAACCAAAGCACAGAAACAGACTGAAATAAAACTCCCCAAGCAAGGGCAAGGACTTCCTTTAAAAGGAAAAGGCCCCAGGGGTTTAAGGGAGGTGAACAGAAAAGGAAACTAATAAATGGGCAGGAAGCGCCGCCACCCCTGGGAAGGCACAGGGAAACAGACAGGACCCAGGAAGCAACAAAAACGGACAGGAAGGCAATACTTTAGAATAACCCCGGCTCCCGGGGCCCCTGCACGGGGGAGCCCCAGCAGGGACAGGGCACCCACGGACACCCCCGAGGGCCAAAGGCAGGGCCCCGCGGCATGAACCTTTGCGAAAGGGTTTATAAACCCGGGCCCAATCCTTCTGTTTACTCTTTAGAAACAACCCCAAAATTTTGGCTATGTGACAACCAAAAAATAACTGAGGGGTTTCCCAAGAATCACTCCACGGGTTTGGTGCCTAAGAACAACCCCAATGGGGCCCCAAAAAATCAACTTACGGGTGGTCCCAAGAATAAACTCACTGGTGGGCCCCAAAAATTAAACTCACTGGGGGCCCCCAAGGGAATCAACTCCACTGGGGGCCCCCCCAAGAATCAACCCCACTGGGGGGCCCAAAAATAAACTCCACTGGGGGAACCCCAAATAAATTTCGGGGGGCCCAAATCAACCAATTGGGGGAGAAATAAAAAAAAAAAAAAAAAAAAAAAAAAAAAAAAAAAAAAAAAAAAAAAAAAAAAAAAAAAAGGGGGGGGGGGGGGGGGGGGGGGGGGGGGGTGGGGGGGGGGGGGGGGGCCCCCCCGAAACAAAATCCCCCTGGTGGGTCCTCAGGGAAACAAAAAAAAAAAATTTTGGGCAAAGGGATCCAATCAGAGCTCAGCTTTCTTGTTTCCAGGCTATTTGACACAAAAGCCCGGGGCCTGATTGGTTGTTGGGGTCTGATTGGGTTGGGTTAATTTGGGCTTCCCCGATTGGTTGGTATGAGCTTTTTAAATTTGGGTTGGTACGGGTCTAATTTGGTTGGGTTTGAGCCTGATTGGTTGTTTTGAGCTCTAAATTTGGGTTTTTAAAGGGCCCAAGAAAACAATCTTAAATGCTAAAACAGTTTTTTAAACATAAGGGCCCCTTGGCCAAACGGGATAACCGGCTGGACTGGAGGGACGTCTATCTGTCTTACACTTCAGATACCTATGTACCATGTCATTCTCCATTACATCCCACATTATTAATTGGATTTTCCAACACATAAACGTAATTGGACCAAGATCTTTTCAGATAGATGATTTAGAATTGATCCTCCAGGTTCAAGATTCAAAGAGAATCAATTAGAAAATTTTTGACAATTTTTTTCTCTTATTATATTTGATTTTCTATCTCAGTTTGACACAAAACCATAATTTCTTTTCCTTGATATTCTGTGGGATGTTGACTCCTATTTTCTCAGTTTCCCTTTTTTAATTTTAGCCCTTTGATACATTTAGCAGGAAACCCCAAAAAGATCTCTCCCTTGGTGGATCCATCGCCGAGAGCAGAGGTGTAACTTGTATCTCATGGATTCAAGAGCAAAGTCACATGTCCCCCAATTATAACGATGTCTTCTCATTAACCCCAGCGGTGCGTGTGCTCTGTCGGGAGCGACACCAAAAGATGTTGCTGCTTTTGGAGGGGTTTTGCTGCTTCCAGAGCCACAGCTGTGCTATGAGCAGAGGAGTAGTTAACAGTTCTATTGCTAGAGCAGTTTTTGTGCACAGCCGGGGTCAGAGGAAGCCTCCGATCCCCGGCGTTTAACCCTATGTTTGCCGTGGTCCTTGCATTCTGATTTTGGCTGTTAGGGTTAATAGTTGTAATGATGCTGGTGGATGCCAAACAATAACAAGCAACACATGACAAGGTAATAGGAAGTGTATCACTAAAAGAACCACCACTACATGACCAGCAAACGGACACCCGCTGGATAAGGACAGGCGCACAATTTGGTGGAGATTCAAGTGTATGTGCACTCCAGAAAATGGCCCTAGCTAACTGTCCCTAATGTTATCCCTCAAAAGCTTGTCCTACAATTACCCCTAACATCGGAACCTCTATAACTGACATGAGCCCTAAACAAGGCCGTTCCTAGGCTAAATTGCACTCGGGGCAAGGTGAAGAAATTTCACCCCCCCCTAAAATAATGCGCCACAATGCTTCACCAGATAGTTGCCCCCTGTGGCCAGATAGTTGCCCCTGTAGCCATGATAGTTGCACTTAGCCATTAAATCCCCCCTGTAAAAAGATAGTTGCCCCGCCCATAAGTTTCCCCTGTAACCATGATATTGCACCTGCGCCATGATAGTTTCCCCTTACATGAATTGCCCCCGACCATGACAGTTTTCCCCCGTACCCCTGATACTGCCCTTTAAAGTCCCTGAAAACTGTAGTCAGTTGCCCCTGTAAGCCAGTTGCCCCAAGCCATGATAGTTGCCCCTGTAACCATGATAGTTGCCCTGCAGCCAGTTGCCCCTGTAGCAGATAGTTCCCCTGTGCCATGATAGTGCCCCTGAGTAGTTGCCCCTGTATTTAGTTTGCTCCCTGTAGCCATGACAGTTGCCCCTATAGCCAGTTGCCCCTGTAGCCAGTTGCCCCCTTAGCATGAGTTGCCCCTGTAGCCATGTTGCTCCTATAGCCAGTTTGCCCCTGTAGCCATGATAGCTGCTCCTATAGCCAGTTGCCCCTGTAGCCATGATAGCTGCCCCGGTAGCCAGTGTCCCCCCTGTAGCCATGATAGCTGCTCTCTGTAGCTAAGGATAATAAAATAATAAAAACTTGCTTACCTTTCCAGGATCCCTGCAGCGCGGCAGGTCTGGGAGCTGGTGATCGGTGTAAGCGCTGTGACGTCATCACACCGCTTACACCCAGCTCCCAGGGTCTCCTGGGATGGACGGGAGCCGAGATTCAGCGTCGCAGGGGCCGTGGTGAAAGCCGTGCGCCCCCTGCGACACTGCTGTGTATGTATCAGTGCTCACTGAGCGCTGATACATACAGGGGGGGAGGCAGGAGGGGAACGATCCGTCCTGCCTCCTCCCTGTACGAGCAGCTGCACTAAGTGTATGCAGCTGCTGGCTTTGACTCTGCTGTTTTACAACGGGCGTGCAGAGTCAGAAGCTAACCGCAGGACAGGAGGTGCCCCCCTCGGGTGAGAGGAGCCCCAGGCGATCGCCCGCCTCGCCCGCCCCTAGGAACGGCCCTGGCCCTAAAGTCTTTCTTTCACATATGTCCCAAATCTATAACTGATCCGAATGCAGAATGTAGCTTTAGGACCCAGCAGAAACTAAACAAACACCAAGAGCGACATGTAGGAACCGGGCTGTGCCAGTTTTCTGGCTTACTTTGCAACCAAAAACCTGTTGTAACGAAGTCTGTGGGGATGTGTTGCACCAGAATTGTACGACTGTGTCAAAGTTTGGTACGAAATGTACAAATGCACTAAGGTTTGGCGCCTAACTGTCTTACAAATCCATACCAGTGTCAAAGTGTTATGGCTGAGACAAATTTTAGAATGGGACACACATATAAAGTGCTGTTTGACACTGATACATACTGGCATCTTCTGCACTCCTCTAAAGCGATTTAAAACTGGCGTGTCACACATGTTCCCCCAAATCTGTATTTTATGAAAATGACAAAGTCAAAAACTTGATCAAACAACACTGAGACAAGACACAAGATACTAAAGTAAACTACAAAAAAAAAAGATGAAACAATCCCACACAACAGAACTAGACACGATTCATACTTCTATACTCTGCAGAGACTGCCATTTACAGCCGAGTTTTATAAGGAAGACTGATGAGCCCTAGTGCATGGCCCGGTCAGCTGACAAGCAAGGATCCTGAACATTGGCCATAAAACCACTACAAACAAACACAGACAACAAGACAGACATAACATAGAGACTCCTGCCGGTCTAATAAGCAGGAGAGGATGAACTGGCAGGAGACTTTCTGCCATTCAACATTGTAGCACGCAGATCGCTAATCCATCCACATTTAATCTATAACTAACTTCAAGGAATCGAACACTGGACTGATTCATACTTGCCACCTTTTACAGGTCACACCTCTTTTAACCCCTTAAGGACCCAGACAGTTTTGGCCTTCCTGACACAGCCGTATTTTTGAAATCTGGCATGTGTCACTTTATGTAAGAATAACTTTTTGACACTTTTACCTATTCATGTGATTCAGAGAATGTTTTCTCGTGACACATTGTGTTTTAAGTTAGTAAGAAATTTTGATCCATACAATCCTTGCTTGTTTGTGAAAAATATCAAAATTTCATGAAAATTTTGAAAAATTTGTCATTTTGAAAGTTCCAAAATTTCTGTGTGCAAGACAGATAATTATTCATCAAAACATAGTTTACAACTAGCATCTACCATATGTCTACTATAGGTTGGCATAAATTTTTAAATGTTTTTTTTTTTTTTTTACCACATTAGAGGGCTTAGAAATTTAGTAGTAATTTCTCACATTTTCAAGAAAATTTGCAATATTAATTTTTTTAGGGACCAGTCAGTTCTGAAGGGCCTGTATGTTAGATACCCCCATAAATGACTCCATATAAGAAAATAGACCCCTTGAAGTATTTACAACAGTTTTTAGGAAGTTTGATAACCCTTTAGGTATTTCACAGAAATTAAAGCAAAGTGAAGGTGAAATTTCAAAATTTCACTATTTTTGCAGATTTTCAATATTTATCCATTATTCACTAGAATACGGTAAATGTGACTAGGTAAATGCAACTTAATATCAATTCCCCCAGGTCTGCCGTTTTTTAGAGATATCCCATATGTGGCCCTAGTGCATTATTTGGCTCAACCATAAGCCCCAGAATAGGAGGGAGCACCTACTGGACTCTGGGGTCCTCATTTTCAATGGGATTTTATTTGGGGGCCATTTCAGGTTTGAGGATCCCCTAAGGTCCCTAAAACTTAAAAAAAAACCCCCTAAAAAGCCCCATATTGGAAACAAACCCCTTTAAAGGAATATTTCCGGGGTTTGATGGGGTGTATATAGACTCCACGGGTTTTTTTCCCAAAATTTTTTTTTTTTACCCTTTAGGTTTTGTGAAATGTAAAAAAATTTTTTTTTTTCCAAAAATTCTGCATTTTTGTTTTTAAAATTCTTTCTTTTTTACGGGAAACCCTGGAAAAAGGGAAATCAAAAAATTTTTTTTACGCATTTTTTCCCCCAAAATTCGGCAATCCCTACATCCCGGGTTTTGTAAACTGGTTTGGGCGCTTGGGCAGGGCGTATAAGGGAGGGGGCTTTTTGGGTTTGGGAAAAAGCAGATTTTTTGGTTTGGGGCCCATGTCCCCATTT
Organism: Phyllomedusa bahiana; assembly: GCA_025379985.1. NCBI lineage: Eukaryota > Metazoa > Chordata > Amphibia > Anura > Hylidae > Phyllomedusa > Phyllomedusa bahiana. Next base: position 44,499 of record JAODAL010023349.1, on the reverse strand, counting down.
GCAAACCCCCAAAGAAGCAGAACAGGGGGGAAACCCCTTCCAGAAGTCCCCCCATTTGGTTTTCAACCCCTCAGGGTTCTCATCTGGGGTTTGAAATGTGCTTTTTGGGGATGAACGGGGTTTTCCCAAGGTTTTTTTAGAAATTGGGCATGAAAAGGGGGGGGAAAAACGCATTTCCCGAAAATTTTTTTTTTGGGTTTCAATTTTCCCTTTCATTTGCGGGTGAAAATTGGGGTGAAAATTTTTTCTAGGGGGGTCGGTAAAATTTAAAATTGTAAAATTTTATTTTTTTTTTTTCTTTTTTATTTTTTTCACAATAGAAATAGGTTTTTAAAAAAAATTGCTTTTTTTATGTTGTTCTTTTTCTGCCCCAAAATTTTTTTATTTTGCTGTGTGCAGAGTGTGTATGGGTTGTTTTTGTGGGGGTTTGTTTTTTTGGAATTGGGAGTGCTAGGGACCTATTTTCCCATTTTTTTTTAAAGGTTTTTGTGAGACGTTTTGAAAAAAATACGAAATTCCCGGGTAGTGTTTTTTATTTTTTTTTTTTTTTTTATAGCGGTCACTTTTAGGAAATTTTGGAATGCTAGCATTACTAAAACCGGTTGATATGTTTTACAGCAATACCAATTTTTTATATTTTTTTTGGGGTTTTACTGTTTTTATACAATAAAAAACTTTTATTAAACCCAGGAAAACCCTTTTTTTGCATCGCCTTTGTCTGGGGAGCCATAGTTTTTAAATTTTTCCGTTTTTGGGAGTTTTGTAGGGCTATTTTTTTGTGGGATGATTTGGGGAGTTTTTATTAGTTTTTTTTGGGGGGGGGGAAAAGGTTTTTTTCCCTCGTTTTTAAAATCCATCTTTTGGAAAAAGGGTTTGAAAAAAAATTTTAAATTTTTTTGGGGGCGTTTGGCGTTTGAAAAGGGGGAAAAAATGGGCGGTGTACGTTGTTTTTTTTTTATTTTTTCGTTTTTGGTTTTACTGTTTTTCCCTTTTTTTAAATTTTTGTTTTATTTTTTTCCCCTTTTTTTTTTAATTTTTCCCCCATGGGGGAATTTTGAATGAGAGATCTTCAGTTTCCCTCATTCAAAAAAAAAACCCAATGCTAGCTTGTTGCTTGACGGGTTTCCCTTTAGGGGAAAAAGGTCAGTCACAATGCCCCCCCTTGCCCACAGGGCACGGAGGGGCTCTTTGACGTCAAAAAAAACCCGGGAAAAGGCATTCTCTGCGGCATTTTATCCCCTTTCCTTTTGGCTGTCGTCAGCAACAGCGGGCCGCCGATGAAACGGGTGCCGCCCCAGAGACGCGGAAAGGAGGTTTCCCCTGCGCCTTCCTTAGTTTTTGGCCCCCGATAGTCGGGGAAAATTTTAAGGGGTTAACCCCCCCCCCCCCCCCCCGGGGGGAAATTCGGGGTCGGGGGCCGGACCCCTGCGGGATGTCAGTTGTAATAAAGCTAAAACCCCCCGGGGCCCCGATCCGCGCATTTTTATGCTTTTGGAGTTCCCCCCGGGGGGAAACCCCAAAAAAAAAAAGGGACGTATGAAATTGGGTTCAAAGGTCTTTTAAAGGGGTTAATAGGTCCCTCCCCACATCAGTAAACCAAATTTACCACTTAAAAACACTTTTTAAAAAAGTTTTTGTGCCACAATATTCTAAAAGACAGAACTTTTTTTATACTTTTTTTGTCAATGGAACTGTGTGAGGACATTTTATTTGTGGGGTAAGTTGATGCTTCATTTTGGGATTTGAACCTTCTTTCTTCATGACACCCTTCAGCCGGGTTTTCCTTTTCAGGTTTTTTCTAAAGGACTCTGTACTGGCAACCCCTGGGGGATAAAAATTTGGCTATCGGCCACCATAAAAAACTATCAGCATCTTGAGGGTTTTTGAGGGGGGATACTGATGGGTGAAGAGGGAGCCTCCGATTTGTCAAACACTAATATGATGCTGACTCTATTGATTTTGGATCTTGGGGGTTTTTAAAACCCTTTTGGGATCAAAGGGTTTAAATCCAATGCCGCTGTTGCATTGGAAATGATTTGTGCAGCAAGGCCCCCCAAATGAAAAATTATTTCCACACAATCTGACCACTGTAAATGTATGGTGCTCAGAAGACGTGTCCTGTAGGACTGTCAGAATGGGGTGCCTGGGGCCCTCCAGTGGAGCTAAATTCTTGGGGCCCCCCACTAGGGGAAATTTGATTTTTGGGGGGCTAACGGGTGGAGTTGATTCTTGGAGCCACCAATGGGTTTGTTTTTCCTGGGGCCAATTGGAGTTGATTCTTGGGCCACCAGGATTTGATTTTGGGGGGCCCCCAGGGAGTTAATTTTTGGGGGGAAACCGGGGGGAGTTGATTCTTGGGGCCCCCAAAGTGGGGGTTAATTCTTGGGGCCACCAGTGAGTGATTTTTGGGGGAACCAAACCAGGGGAGTTGATTCTTGGGGCCACCAGGGAGTTGATTTTGGGGCCCTCCGGTGGAGATGTTTTTTTTGGGGGGTTTCCCAGTGGATTTTATTTTTGGGGGCCCCACCGTGGAGTTGATTCTTGGGGTCCACCATTTGCAAATGATTTTGGGGGGTCCCCAGTGGAGTTGATTTTTGGGGGGGTCACCTTTGGAAGGATATTTTTGGGGCCCAACCAGTGGAGTTGATTCTTGGGGCCACCAGGGGGCAAAGGGTTTTTGATTTTGGGGGCCCACCAGGGGGAAGTTGATTTTGGGGCCCACCAGTGGAATTTGATTTTTTGGGGGGTCACCAGTGGAGTTTGTTTTTGGGGCCCCCCAGTGGGGGTTGATTTTTGGAAAGCCCCCAGTGGGGGAGGGATTTTTTGGGGCCCATAATTTGGAGATGATTTTGGGGGCCCAAACCAGTGGAGAGGGTTTCGGGGGCCCCCCAGTGGAGATGATTTTTGGGCCCCCCAAAGGGGAAGTTGATTTTGTGGCCACCAGTGGAGTTTTTTTTCTTGTTCCCAACCAGTGGAGTTGCGGGATTTTTTTTGGGGGCCCCAACCAGTGGAGTTGTTTTTTCCCTTGGGGGTTTTTTTCCACAGGGGAATGATTTTTTTGGGGCCCACCAGTGGGTTGATCCTTGAGGTCCCCCAGGGGATTTGTATTTTGGGGTGCACCAGTGGAGTTGTTTAAGTCAGCCCAAACCCTACAAAGGGGTTATATGCCCTTTCTATCTCCTTTTTGGGTTTTTTCCCAAAAAAAAAGCACCCCCAGCCCTTCATCCCCTGGGGAACAAACCAAAGCCTGTGGGGGCAACCTTTCCCAAGGGCAAACCCCGGGGTTTTCCCAAGGGGCCAGCACCTGGGGGTGGGCTTTAAAAACTGTGGCTCCCATTTGCCCACTTTTAAAATTCTTTAAAAATATAAAATTATATTTATTAAGGTATCTAAAAACTAATACAAGAAGGAAACAACACCAAAATGTTGACATCTTAGGACATTCCAGTCCAGCCTATAAAGAACATTCACACTAGTGGACTTCAAGATAAGATAGGCAAGTAAAAAAACAATAACAAATGTAGGGCCAAAGAACTAAAACACATAAAAAAACGGGCTTAAATGTAAGTAAAGTGCAAGATATGTGCAGGTAAACATAACAAAAGTAGGAATGGATTCACTTAGCTTAATGATCAGCCACATGGATTTACAGGTGAAAAATCCAAATAATGAGGGGAAATTTAGCGGGATCATAAACGCCCTTTTACCGGTTTTAGCACTTACACCAATTTTTGAGCCTTGCCCTTTTTTTAATTGGGGTTAAAGCCAAACCAAAATATTTCATTTTACAGGGCGCTGTTTTGGGGTGTTTGGGCCCCCCATCCCCAGCAGAGTAGTTTCTGATGGGTAGTTGAGAGGTGTTGGGGGAAGGGTTCCTAGAAAAGGGGTAAGATTCCCTCTTTTGGGGAGGCACCCTAGAGGTGTGGGGGGGGGACTTCCCTTTTGGGCCCTTTTTTAAAATATTTTTGGTTTCAGGGGGGTGTGATAATTTTTGTATAAGTCCCTTTATACCCCTACATGGAGCCTCTTTATAATGGACGTTACCTTCTTATTCCTACAGGAAACCATGGGGTTTTAATTTTTCCCAAAAAAACCCAATGGGGGCCTTATATAATGGACCCCCACCTCTTTTATTTCACTAAGGGCCCATGGGGTTTTAATCTCCAACACCCACGGGGGCCTATATAAATGGGACTTTCCCTTTATATTACACTTTCAGACCATGGGGTATAATCTCACACAACCCTTTCAAAAAAGGGGTCTTTAAAAAATGGACCTTTTTTCTTATAAATTTCATAAAGACCAAAGGGTATAATTTTCCCACCCAAAAAAAACATGGGAAACCCCTTTTTTTAAAGGGGTTTACCTCTTATAAATTTCATACAGACCCATGGGGGGATAATCCCCCACACAACTCTGGAGGCCCCTATTAATGGACGTTTTTTTTAAATCCCTTTTATAAATTAAATTACAGGGGGCCCAAAAGGGGAAAAAAAACAGGGGTTTTTATTTTAAAACTCCACTCACCTACATGGAAACCTCTATATAAAGGGGCGTTACCCCTATATATTACATTTCAGACCCATGGGGTTAATTTCCCCCACACCTTTTCTGGGGCCCCTATATAATGGACGTTTCCTTTTATATTACAAAACAGACCATGGGTATTTTAAAATTCCCCACCCCTCCTTTCCCTGGAGGGCCCCTTTTATAATGGGAAAACCCCTTTTATATTTTCACTTTCAGACCATGGGGGTATAATCTCCCCCACACCTACATTGGGGGCCTTTTTATTATGGTGTTTCCCTTATTTATTTTCACTACCGGGCCATGGGGGGATAATCTCACCCCCAAATTTTTAAAAGGGGCCCCCCTATAAAAATGGGCCTTTTCCCTATATATTAATTTCAAACCCGGATGGTATAAAACCCCCAACCCCATGGAGCCTTATATAATGGACTTTTTCCTTATAAATTAACTTTTTGGGCATGGGTATTTAAACCACACAAACCCACATGGAGCCTTTTTATATAATGGACGTTACCCCTTATATTACACTACAAGGCCCATGGGGGATAAATTTTCCCCCACACCTACAAGGGCCTCTATATAAAAGGGGAACTTTACCCCCTTTTATTTCTTTCAAAAATTTTAATTCCCCAGGGGCCCGGGTTTTTATAATTCCCCCCACACACCTAATGGAGCCCTATATAATGGGGCGTTCCTTCTTTTATATTAAAATACGACCAGGGGTATAATCTTTCCCCACAAATTTCATGGGCCCCCTATATAATTGGGGGAACTTCCCCCTTTTATATTACACTACAGACCCTGGGGATAATCTCCACCCCACCTTTCAAAGGGCCTCTATATAAAGGGGCTTTCCCCCGATATATTACACTACAGGGCCAAAGGGGTTTTTATCTCCACACACCCACATGGAGGGTCTATAAAAATGGACGACTCTTTTTTTTTAACATCCCTTTGGGATATTTCCCACACCCACATTGGGGCCTTATTTTAATGGCCACCTCTTTATATTTCAATTCGACCATGGGGGTTTTAAACTCCCCCACCTACATTTGGGGGCCCCTATTTTAATGGACTTTCCCCCCATAATTACATTTCAGCCCTGGGGTTAATATCCCCACACCTACATGGGGCCTCTAAAATTTAAAGGACGTTCCTTATATTTTTCCCCCTAAGACCCCTGGGTATAATTCCAAAACACCCACATGGAAACCTTATATTAAAGGGGGACCTCTTTTATATTACATTCAGACCAAGGGTTAATTCCAAAACCCCACATGGAGGGCCCCTTATATATAAGGGACAAACCCCCTTTTATATTACCTACGACCCTGGAGTTAATTCCCCCACACCTACATGGCGGCCTCTCCCCAAAAGAGGGAAAATTACCCCCTTTTTACCCCTTTCCTATAATGGGGAAAACCCCCCCCAATGCATGTTTTGGCAAAACGGTCACCTTGCGGTGTCCCAAAGAGTTTTTTGGGGGGGGTCCACCCCTTCCCGGGGACCAGTTGTTACCGGAGAATTATATTTACATTTTTGATGCTGGATTTTTTATTACAATTATTTCTAAACTGAAGTTATACAAAAAAAAATTTAAATTTTTATTTCCCTAAAAAGGGGAAAAAAAAAAAACAAAAATCCGGTAGGAAGGGGGGAGCGAAGGGTTTTGGCCCCTGCAGGAACCTGTCACTGTAAATACACTGTACTTATATTACATTCTGAAATTACTGCAAATTCCTCCTCCCGGTGAACTTGACAAATCATGTTTTTAGCGCGGTGAGGGGACGGATATTGATGCTTCCAGAGAAATGATAACTAAAGTACTCACCAAATCAACTTTAATTTTTCCGCAGTACACAAAAGTGAATTCAGAGGCCGCGGTTGGCAAGGTAATCGCTCCTACAATTATCCATCATTTATTTTTATCATGCTCAAAATGTCAAATGTCTGAACTGATCATCCGGAATGTCAAACTGTCAAAACTTTATATGATCTGAATTACTTTTTTACTATTACTGAGAAATGTGCTAATGTGCCACCGCGGCCCATATTATGACGGCGAGCATTCAAGACTACTTTATGAAAGTTGGCATTGAGCGCGGCCAAGCGAGCCGTGTTGTGTAGCCTTCGCTGGGAATACATCTCGCCGACGTCCGGCCCTCATCGTCTAATTGTTTTTCTTGTTTTATGGCTCATTCCCCGATAAATGTATCAGGTCAGAAGGTTTCATAGAAATGTTGGATGCAGATGTAGCAGAGCCAGATTTGTCGAGAGGGGCTCAAAGCTGGAGTGAGTTGATTCTTGGGGCCCACCAGTGGAGGGGATTCTTGGAGCCACCAGGGGAGGTGATTCTTTGGGCCCCACCAGTGGAGTATATTCTTGGGCCCACCAGTGAAGGAGATTCTTGGGTCCACCGGTGGAAATGATTCTTGGAGCCCACCAGTGGAGGTGAATCTTGGGGCCACCAATGGAGTTGATTCTTGATGCCCACCAGTGGAGTTGGTTCTTTGGACCCACCAGTGGAGTTGATTATTGATGCCCACCAGTGGAGATAATTCTTGGGGCCACCAGTGGAGTTGATTCTTGGGCCCCACCAGTGGAGTTGATTCTTGAAGCCCACCAGTGCAGTTGATTCTTGATGCCCATCAGTGGAGATGATTCTTGGGGCCAACCAGTGGAGATGATTCTTGGGGCCCACCAGTGGCGATGATTCTTGGGGTCCCACCAGTGGTTGATTCTTGGGCCCCACCAGTGGAGATGATTCTTGGCACCCACCAGTGGAGTGATTCTTGGACCACCAATGGAGTTTATTCTTTGGAACCATCAGTGAAGTTGATTGTTGGGGCCCACGAGTGGAGGTGATTCTTGGGGACCACCAGTAGAGGTGATTCTTAGGGCCCACCAATGGAGGTGACTGTTAGGGCCCACCAGTGGAGATAATTCTTGGGGCCACCAACCGAGTTTATTCTTTGGAACCATCAGTGAAGTTGATTGTTGGGGCCCACGAGTGGAGGTGATTCTTGGGGACCACCAGTGGAGGTGATTCTTAGGGCCCACCAATGGAGGTGACTCTTAAGGCCCACCAGTGGAGATGATTCTTGGGGCCTCCAGTGGAGATGATGTTTTTTGAGGCCACCAGTGGAGATGATTCTTGGGGCCCCAGTGGAGTGATTCTTGGGGCCACCAGTGGAGTGATCTTCAAGCCTACCAATGGAGATGATTCTTGGGGCCACCAGTGGAGATATTCTTGGGGCCACCAGTGGAGCTATTCTTGGAGCCACCAGTGGAGTTATTCTTGGGGTCACCAGTGGAGATTATTCTTGGAGCCACCAGTGGAGATATTTTGAGGCCCATAGGATTTGGCACACCAGTGAGCATTCTAAAAACCATGTAAACCTTGGTCCCCTAGTATTTGGGAGATAATACTTGAGGCCACCAGTGGAGGGATTCTTGGGGCACACCAGTGGAGTCAATTCTAGAAAACCCCTAGTGGAGTAAACTCTTGGGGTCCCCCCAGTAGTATTGTGGGAGACTTTATATAACAGGTATCCCAGTGTCTAATCTGTAAAATTATCAGGTCATTTAACTCTTTATTAACCAGCCACCGCCCATAGATGGACGGCAGTGCATGTTGTAAATCGTCTTTAGTCATCTCTGTAGATAGAGGTTTTCAAGCTCAGCCTACACTGCACTAGAACAAGCTGACGTAGATGTCAAGTAGAAATTATGTTTTGGAGCCATCAGTGAATGATTTGGGCCACCAGGGAGTTTCTTGGAGCTCCAGAATTAAACTTGGGCCACAGTGGATTGAATCTGGGGCCCACCTGTAGTGATTCAAAGATAGAATGATTTGGGGGAGTCCCACAGTGGAATTAATCTTGGGGCCACCAGTGGAGTTGATTCGTCGGGCTACCAGTGGAGTTGATTCTTGGGGCCACCAGTGGAGTTGATTCTTGGGCCCCACCAGTGGAGATGATTCTTGGGGCCCACCAGTGGAGATGATTCTTGGGGCCACCAGTGGAGTTGATTCTTGGGGCCACCAGTGGAGTTGATTCTTGGGGCGCACCATTGGAGATGATTCTTGGGGCCACCAGTGGAGATGATTCTTGGGCCACCAGTGGAGTTTATTCTTGGGGCCACCAGTGGGATTTATTATTGGGGCCCACCAGTGGAGTTGATTCTTGGGCCACCAGTGGAGTTTATTCTTGGGGCCACCAGTGGAGTTGATTCTTGGGCCCACCAGTGGAGATTGATTCTTGGGGCCACCAGTGGAGATGATTCTTGGGCCACCAGTGGAGTTTATTCTTGGGGCCACCAGTGGAGTTGGTTCTTGGGGCCACCAGTGGAGTTGTTCTTGGGTCCCACCAGTGGAGATGATTCTTGGGGCCACCAGTGGAGTGATTCTTGGGCCACCAGTGGAGTTGATTCTTGGGCCCACCAGTGGAGTTGATTCTTGGGTCCCACCAGTGGAGATGATTCTTGGGGCCCACCAGTGGAGTTGATTCTTGGGGCCCACCAGTGGAGTTGATTCTTGGGGCCACCAGTGGAGTTGATTCTTGGGGCCACCAGTGGAGTTGATTCTTGGGCCACCAGTGGAGTTGATTCTTGGGGCCTCCAGTGGAGCTGATTCTTGGGGCCCACCAATGGAGTTGATTCCTGGGGCCACTAGTGGAGTTGATTCTTGGGGCCACCAGTGGAGTTGATTTATTGGATCCACCAGTGGAGTTGATTCTTCGGGTCCACCAGTGGATTAAATTTCTGGGACCTATCATAAAGTTACTGTACACGGCTGCATATATTGTACATGTCTCTTGATTTCTAGCTTTCTGTCTCTGACTCATCCTGCTGTTCACTTTGTGACATTATGAGACCTAGACAACACCTAACAATTGATCACCATTGCCAGGCTTCAAGCAAGAGGCTCTCAAACGGAAGTGGCCACTGAGCTCAGACTGTCACAGCGTCATCACCAGGTTGTATTAGAGATACAGAGAGACTGGACGAGTCACAGAAAGGCAAAGAAGTGGACGTCCTTTGTCTCCATCACACACTGATGAGCGCTTCATTGTAACCAATGCCGGATGATGATGCCCCACAACTCCAGGTACGTTCAATGGAGGTAAGCAGCAACCAAGTGTCACGTCAGAGCATGCATAACCATTACATCAGTACGGTCTGCTTTCTAAACGACCGGCAAGGGGACCTAACTGGTACTTAACCCAGCTGATGCACAGCGCTCTCCTTGACTTTTATCATTGAACACTGGTCCCTCATCCAGTGCAGATACTACCCAGCCCAAACGATGATGCCTGTGCCTGTTGGTGCAGTCAGGTCGTTTTGCATGCAGACCACACTGATTTAAACAGTTCCAAATGCTCTGACGTGACACTTGGGGCCTCTCACCTCCCTGAAACCTGCCTGGGATGGTGCGGCATTCGTCATCCAGTTCCACAGGGCATTGGTTACAATGAAGCTCATCAGTCTGTGATGGAAACAAAGGATGTCCACTTCTTTGCCTTTCTGTGACTCTTCCAGTCTCTCTGTATCTCTGATACAACCTGCTGTGTGACACTCTAAGCTCAGTGGCCACTTCTGTCTGAGAGCAGCTTGCTGAAGCCTGGCAATGGCGAGGTCCAGCTGATGACACTCTGTGACACTCTAAGCTCAGCGGCCACTTCTGTCTGAGAGCAGCATGCTTGAAGCCTGCCAATGGCGAAGTCCTGCTGATGACACTCTGTGATACCCTAAGCTCAGCGACCACTTCCGTCTGAGAGCATCCTGCTTGAAGCCTGGCAATGGCGAGGTCCTGCTGATGAAACTCTGTGTCGCTCTAAGCTCAGCGTCCACTTCCATCTGAGAGCATCCTGCTTGAAGCCTGGCAATGGCGAGGTCCTGCTGATGAAACTCTGTGACGCTCTAAGCTCAGCAACCACTTCCATCTGAGAGCATCCTGCTTGAAGCCTGGCAATGGCGAGGTCCTGCTGATGACACTATGTGACACTCTAAGCACAGCGGCCAAGACCGTCTGAGAGCATCCTGCTTAATGCCTGGAAATGTCGAGGTCCTGCTGATCAATTGTAAGGTGATGTTCCAGTCTCATGATGTCACAATGTGACCAGCAGGATGAGGAGGACGGTTTAAATCCCAATTCACATTGATCCCCTTAATGTATTGGGCGATTCAGGGACCAAACACCTGTTGGGAATTTTACCACTCAGCTCCTTGTTAGAGATCAGCAAGTTGTGCACTAAACATTTGGACACATACATCTGAAGAGAAGAGATGGATCATTTAGTACGTTTAAAAAAAAAATTTTTATTTTATATTTACCCTGATATTTCTACCATAAGCCGTATATCCTGTACTTTATGTAAGCAGTTCATATATTAACAATAACTGTATATATAACTACACATGAAGGACAGTTGCATCATTTTAACCACTTGGTATAAGGGGTTAAGGCCATTGGGGTTGTTTTAATTTTAGGGGGTTCTCACCTCTTTTTGTAGATTTTTTTTTTTTTTTTGCAAGCATGAGCGAGGGAACAGTGCGCTCTGGATTTTGCATTCTTATTTGTACCACCTAATCAAGGGATGTATTGTTAAAAATGTAAGAACTCAAAAACTGAAATTATAACAATTTCATGCAAAATATGATATATTTTAGGTATTTAATCCTCGCTTCAAGCAAATTTAGAGAACGCGAGAGTCGGAGAACTATTATGGGAGGCCCAGTGATTGCAGCTACAGATGCGAGGTTGCTTACTAGTCACAAATAAGAAAAAAGAAAGAAAATTAAACCGTGGGTCATGTTGCAGCTTTAGATTATTTTTTCGCTAGGAGTGGATCTTATTCTTCTCTTCTGTTTGGATCCATTCCCAATTTTTGATAAAATAAAACACTTTATAAACGACATAAAAAGCGACATTGTCGAGAGATCCTTTACCTTAACTGGCAACAAAGTTGCAACAAAGGATTTATCTTCTGACAACTTCTTCCTTCCAAAGACCTACATTGTAAGGAAGGTGAATGAACAATACTCCCCTAACGGGACTATTATCCTTTTCTGAGTGGTTGCCTGTCGCCTACAATGACCATTTTCCACTTCAGAGGCTGCTCAGTGGTTCCTTTGTTTGTTCTTGCTTTGTACAGATGTGAATATAACCTTGTATACTGTATATACTGTACGTTATTATACACTATACAGATAGTCTGCTCCTTTGCAGGTAGGCTGGTGGTGGCTGATGGTGCCCCCCGCCATCGCTCATGGTGAGAAATGAGGTTCTTCTGAGAGACAGCTCTTGTTTAAAGCCTGAAAGTCAAGGCAAACCCAACAGGATCAGCTCCCATACAATTGGTACATGTGTGGTATGCTGGCATTTGTAGTTGTGGTTTGGCATGCTGGCACTAGTAGTTCCACACCTGTACTAATTTCATGTGTGATGATTAGAACACGTGTTTAACATGTGCTCCTGTGACTACTATACAGTATAGGCTCCCATACAATTGGTACATGTGTGGTATGCTGGCATTTGTAGTTGTAGTTTGGCATGCTGGCACTTGTAGTTCCACACCTGTACTAATTTCATGTGTGATGATTAGAACACGTGTTTAACATGTGCTCCTGTGGCTACTATACAGTATCCGCTCCCATACAATTGGTACATGTGTGGTAGGCTGGCATTTGTAGTTGTGGTTTTGCATGCTGGCACTAGTAGTTCCACACCTGTACTAATTTCATGTGTGATGATTAGAACACGTGTTTAACATGTGCTCCTGTGGCTACTATACAGTATCCGCTCCCATACAATTGGTACATGTGTGGTATGCTGGCATTTGTAGTTGTGGTTTGGCATGCTGGCACTTGTAGTTCCACACCTGTACTAATTTCATGTGTGATGATTAGAACACGGGGGTTTAACCATGTTCCCGGACATACTATACGTCGAAATTAGGCCCCAAACCCCAATTAGGTAAATTTTGTTCGGTAATGCCATTTATAGTTGTAGTTTCACTCTCCCTGCTCGGCGAATACGCGAGGGGGGGAAATTGACATGTCACTTTCAAGTGGCGTATACGCGCCGCTAGCAGTGATTGTCCCCCGCTCACTTCCCCGCTCCCGCCCCGCTCCCAGCCACACGGCGTAGTTGCGGGGCGGAATTACACCCCGCAGTTAAGCCGTATGAACATAGCCTAACATGTGCTCCTGTGGCTACTATACAGTATCGGCTCCCATACAATTGGTACATGTGTGGTATGCTGGCATTTGTAGTTGTGGTGTGGCATGCTGGCACTTGTAGTTCCACACCTGTACTAATTTCATATGTGATGATAGAACACATGTTTAACATGTGCTCCAACAGGAACCTGCTCTGGGCATGGAGAAGCAGCATGGTGGTATGTAGGCACCATATTGTAAGATAAAAATGGTAAAAGCCTGCATAAGGAAGGCGTGTGGTATGGTTTAGGGCAGAGGTGTCAAACTATTTTTCATTGAGGGCTACTTTAGCAGTATTGTTGCCTTTAACCCCTTAAGCCGAACGCCTGAAAAGTAGTTAATGACCAGAACATTTTTTTAGTTTTTGCCTCCTTGCGTTTCAACAGTTGTAACTTTTTTATTTTTCAATGAGCAGTTGGAGAGGCCTTTGTTTTATTCGGGACAAGTTGTATTTTATGGGGGAATAGTTTAAGTTCACTTATAAATAATTTCATTTTTTTTTTTTTTGCTTTTTTTTTTTTTTATATTTATTTTTACACACATTCACATTTCACACTTAGTAACTTGTTAGATTAATTGTATAGGTTATTACGGTTGTGTGGATACCTAATATGTGTAGGGTTTTTTTGTGTGTGTAATATATGCACAATTATTTTTTATTAAATATTTTTTTTATTTTATTATTTGTTTTTTTATTCTTTTTTTAACACTTTTTATGTTTTTTACTTCTTTTTTTTAAATACCATGAAGGCAGAACTGTTTTACTTTTTTTTTTTTTTTAAAAACACATAGTAATGTATTAGCATATTTATATATGCTAATACATTATAATCTGTGTCACTTTGACACAGGCAGTGATCTGGACAGCACACAGTCCGTTCCCCAGGCTCTGTCGGGTCACCGGGTGTTCTGATCACCCAACAGAGCAGGGGAACCCTTTGATTGTGCTGCGGTAACGCACCGCTGCAAATCAAAAGGGTTAAACACCGGGTTGCGGATGTTTCCTCCGCCACTGCCCGTGCTGCAGGGATCTCTGGGGTCAGGGCTGGTTTGTTCACACCCCGATCTCAGCCCCAGCTTTCGGCCGCCGGGCGCCGCAAACCCCGAAGTCTGCAGCGATGTCAAAAGACGTCGCTGCAGACGAACGACCCGCACCGGCTGACGCCAAAAGATGGTGCGCTGTCGTTAAGGGGTTAAAAGCCTGTGTTGGGCCATGAGCAAAAGGCCAAGGTGTTCTATAAGGTTTTATGATAGACAGCCCCTTCCACCTACTTACTTCTGAGCTACCTTCTTTGGAGGGTGCCATGGTTGCCTTGGTTGAGCTCTCATTGAGTCGTGTAGCAGAACTCTGAATCCAAGATGGCACTCACTTCTGGAGCCACTTCAAGCGCTGGTTGTATCCTCCGGTGCAAGAGTTAAAGAGCTGCTCCTTCTGTTTCTGGGCCTCCTCTATCCCTGCTCACTGTGTCTAAGCTCTCAGGGGCCACAAAAAATTACATGGTAGGACAGATTTTGCCCTTGGGCCCGGAGTTTGACAAATGTGGTCTAGGGAGAGCATGTTAAGCCATGTGGGAAGTGTAGGACTGAGGTGCCTAGCGTTCACCAATGGAATTCATTTTGCAGGATCCACCTGTGGAATTGATTTTTGGGGTTCACCAGTGGAACTAATTCATGGTGCCCAGCAGAGAAGTTCGTTCTGAGGATCCACCAGTGGGTTTGATTTTGGAGATCACCAGAGAAGATGATTCTGGGAACCCACCCTATAGCTCCTGTACATAACTGCCCAGGTCATGTTTTTTTCTTCTCTTTCTGCCTCTCCTAAGTATTCACACCGTTACAAAGTAGCTTCAGGTCTGCCTTGCTAAGGATTCCACCAAGGGTTTACCCTGCTCCTCTGCGGACTAGCCCAAGTCTGACTGTGAGCTGTTGCCATAGGTCTGCATAACTGTGAAACTGAGACCTGGTTACCAGTTGTTTCTCTGGATGATACAATTGTAGTCATGTAACCATATGACTAACACCTTATATAAGCGATGGAAATGCTAGCAATCATCTCTCATGGATAGCAGGTGTGCGAGTGGTTGTTTAACAGTTTTTTTGTACCTGAACAATCCCCTCTGTATATTCCTGTGGCTCTTTTGCATACTGGTGTGAACTGGGTTATTCTATGTGTAGTTATTTACTAACAAATCTCACCTCTCATGGATAGTGGGTGTGTGAATGGTTGTTTACCAGTGTTTTGCACCTGAGCAATCTTACCTGTATGGTACTATGGCTGCTCTGCAGACTGGTGTGAACGGGTCCTTTTCCAATGTTCAGTTATGTACTAAGCAATCGCCCCCCTCATGGATAGTAGGTGTGTGAGGGATTGTCTATCAGTATCCTGCAATTGTGCAGCTTCTCTCACATAGCACTGGTGTTAGGGAATTGCTGCTAAAATAATTCCCCAGAGTAGAATTGCCATACAAGCAATTCCCCAAACAGGCAAAAGAAGGCAGAAGAAACAGAACCCACTCAAAACTGCTGCCTGCCATCAGACACCCTGTGGGAAGCAGAATCTAAGCCTTCCTATGGCAAAGCAGGATGAGCTTGACTGCTAGAGACCCAGGTTGCCTCACCGGAGAGGTATAGGAAAACAAACCTGAGTGGGGAAGACAGACAGGACGAAGAAAGAGAGCAGAAGATATAGGACAAAACAAAGAACATACAAACACAGGAAGTTGTAGAACCAAATCGAGAAGAAGAGATTCCCGAAGAAATAGGTCAAAAATGCAGAAAGTACACTTAAAACCAAAGTTAGCAAAGGGGAAATGGGCTAGGATACAAGGAGCAATCACAGGTAGGTAGTCCACAGACAGCAGGATACAAGGAGCAATCACAGGCAGGTAGTCCACAGACAGACTAGAGTAAATACCCCGTCTCAGCCCCTGATCGAACGCAGGGTCAGAACTCAGATTGGTTCTGCTCCACCCTGAGGCTGAGGCAGGACAACAGACAGGAAGCTGTCTTAAAGGGGCTGATCACTCCTAACAACTGGAGCTTCTCCTGTCTTCTCCTGGGAATGGATTTCTGACCCATCTTTGTAGAAAACCCCTTTTTCTGTGACTTTAAGTAAATGTCCCATTTTTTTGTTAATTACAGCATCCACATAAGACTTGAAGATTATACAATGCCTTCACATTTCAGAGTTGCCTTCTTAGGCTTGGTTCACATCTGCGTCGATGCAGAGGTGAAAACGGACATCTAGGGATCCTTTTTACAATGGACTCCCTCGGTGCCAAACGGACCCTATTAAATACATTGGGCGACATCGATGAATCTCGCCACGTCGGGCCGCACCTTTCCGAAATTTGCGCCTGTTTTATGTCGCCACTGGGGCGCGCTCATACATACTATGGAAAGTCCGCCGCGCCTCGCCAGTGTTGGGGTGCAGTGCGGATTTGGGGCGCAGTGCGGCGCTGCGCCTATGATTCGCCGCCCGAGGTAGTGCGTTCATCATACCATGTAAAGTCCGCCGCCCTCGCCAGTGTGTGGGGGCATGTGGGGATTGGGCGCAGTGCGGCCTGACCTAAATTCGCCGCCGAGGAGGTGCGCTCATACATGCGGGAAAAGTTCCCTGCGCCTCGCCAGTGCATGGGGCGCAGTGCGGGATTTAGGCGCAGAAGGGACTGCGCCGAAGATGTGTTCCGATTCGAGACAGGCTGGAAAACAGCGAGAAATCATTCAACATGTCCGTGCGGAGTATGAAAAAAAAAAATCGCCTTTATAAAGGCGGAAAACATTCTCAACCAACCTCAAAAAAAAAAAAAAATACATTAAAAAACACTTTCCAAAATCTAGAACGGCGCAATATCAAGAATTAGGATATTGAAATTGCCGGGAAATACAGAAATTTTCAAATTCTGAAAGCTATTCTCATTGGTCAGCAGAAACCAGCCAATCAGAATAGGAGCGACAGTGAACCATTAAAACCTATGGAGAACTTTTGACCAATCAGAATCAAAGGCGGGACAGTTCAAAATACAGTAAAAATGCAGAAAAGAGCTAAATTGCTGAGCTACGGGGGCCTGGCTATCTCGGCCAATCAAATAGGAGCAACAGGACCCATTATAGCCTATGGAGAAGTTTGAACCAATAAAAATCAAAGGCGGGACAGTTCAAAATACCAGTAAAAATGCTGAAAAGAGTTTGATTGGTGAGCTAGCGGGGCTTGGCTATCCCAGCCAATCAGAGCGCAAGCTACTTTTCCCATTGTAGTCAAATGGAGAATCGGCGCAATGCAATCTCGGCTCTCAGCGGTGCGGCATGAAGTATGAATAAAAAAACCCTTTTTATTATTTGTAAAATATTCTCTGAAAAAGAGCTGAAACCTTCTATAAACATAAATCAGTTAAATCCCGAACAACGCGTTTGTCGCCGAGACCGGCGCGACATAGGGAATTGCAATAGAGAGAATTGCCGGGGAAATACAGTAATTCAAATTGTTTTAAACTCTTCTTATTGGGCGCAGAACCAGCCAATCAGAATAGGAGCGACAGTGGCCCATTCTAACCTATGGAGAAATATTGACCAATCATATTCCCAAAAGGGGGAACAGTTCAAAATACAGTAAAAAAAGCAGAAAAGAGTGATTTGGTTGAAGCGGCGGGGGGTCGTCCAGCTTAGCCAATCAGAGCGCAAGCTACTTTCCTATATTCTATGGGGAAAAGAAATTCAGAGCGAGCTCTGTTTGTGATTGGCTAACTTAAAAGAGGCGCTCCTATGGGTTTTCTAATGCAATCGGGAATACAACAGTACATGGCCGAAATCAAATTATAACACAAAAGAAGTTTTTCCCGATGTGTATATAAATGAATAATAATAAGGGGGTAACGAAAAAAAATATTAATTCAAAAAAAACAAAGTTTTTTCTTTATTTTCGGTAGCCAATGATCAATAGTAAAGGGTGCAACGAAAATAAAGAAATAAACATGATTTTATTGAATTAATATTTTTTTTTCGTTACCCCCATATTATTAAATTTTTTTTTATTATACACTCGGGGCAACTTCTGTAGTTTATCAATTTTTATTTCGGCCATGTACTTTTGTATTCCCGATTGCATTAGAAAACCCATAAGAGCGTCGCTCGCTTTTCCCATTGGTCCAAATAACCGCGCCTCTTTTAAGTTAGCCAATCACAGAGCGCGCTCTGAATTTCTTTTCCTCATAGAACTCTATGAGAAAGTAGCTCGCGCTCTGATTGGCTAAGCTGGACGAGCCCCCACTATCTCAACCAATCAGCTCGATTCTGCAAATTTTTTCCTGTATTTTGAACTGTCCCGCGTTTGAATATGATTGGTCCCAATTCTCCTCCATAGGGTATAATGGGCCACGTCGCTCCTATTCTGATTGGGCTGGTTTATGTCGACCAATCAGAAGAGCTTAAACAATTTGAATTACTGTATTTCCCGGCAATTCTCTCTATTGCAATTCCTTATGTAGCACCGGTCTCGGCGACAAATGCGTTATTCGGGATTTAACTGATTTATTTTTAGAGAAGGTTTCAGCGCTTTATCTGATAATGTTTTACACTTAATAAAAATGATTTTTTTATTCATACTCCATGCCACACTGCGCTGAGAGCCGAGATTGCATTGCGCCGATCTCTGCATAGACTACAATGGGAGAAGTAGCTGGCGCTCTGATTGGCTGGGATAGCCAAGCCCCCGCTAGCTCAGCCAATCAGCTCTTTTCTGCATTTTTACTGTATTTTGAACTGTCCCGCCTTTGATTTTGATTGGTCAAAACTTCTCCACAGGATATAATGGGACTTTTTCGCTCCTATTCTGATTGGCCGGGATAGTCAAGCCCCCGCTAGCTCAACCAATCAGCTCTTTTCTGCATTTTTACTGTATTTTGAACTGTCCCGCCTTTGATTCTGATTGGTCAATAGTTCTCCATAGGTTTTAATGGTTCACTGTCGCTCCTATTCTGATTGGCCGGTTTCTGCCGACCAATGAGAAGCGCTTTCAGAATTTGAAATACTGTATTTCCCGGCAATTTCCAATATCCGAATTCCTGATATTGCGCCGTTCTGGATTTTTGGAAAGTGATTTTTTTAATGTATTTTTTATTTTTGAAGTTCAGCTCTTTTCTGACACTGTTTTCCACCTTTATAAAGGCGATTTTTCGGATTCATACTCCTGCTGCACGGAGCGGAGCGCCGAGATTTCTCTTGCGATCTTCTATGTTTCCTCGCATGTTCCGTTCTTGCTTCACTTCGCCTCCGCCGGAGCATTTAGACCAAAATCAACTAAGTCTGCCTGTCGGAGCTGCCGAGCGCTGCATTGCGCCTCGCTTTGCCGACTCGCGATCGTACATGCCTCGGAGTTTTCGAGCGCGCCGTTTCCCGCCCCGGAACATCTACACCGCGCCCATTGCCCGCCCCTTCATGCGGGGCGCAGCTGAAAGTGGCGAACGCTGCGCCTAACACCGCATCCCTGCGTCTGACAGCGGGATTCGGGCCGGGAGGCGCAGGTTACGCCAAAAAACAGGCGAAAAGCCCGATCATACATGTCACCCATTGTGTCCGTCGGGTTTCCGCTGTGGTGTCCGTCATTTAGATGTAAAAAAAAAAAAAAAAAAAGCCCAGCTTTTTATGCTATTTTTTCATTGTTCCTGACGGACGATGCAGGGGTGCCAGTAGGGCAGTCAGGGGCCCTAATTAAAAAGGGGTCACTGATATGTTAAAAAGTCGGAACTAGTAATGGGTGGGGGCCCGATTTGATTTGGCTGCATGGGTCCCTGAAACGGTTAATAGATGTCTAATGGCAGCCCTGGGATGATGCAACGGAGGTTCCAAACAGAACATGTGACAAAGGTTATGAATGGAAGATGCGACAGAGGTTACGAATGGAAGATGCAACAGAGGTTCTGAATGGAACATGCGACAGAGGTTCAGATGGGAAGATGCGACAGAGGCTCCGAATGGAAGATGCGACAGAGGTTCCGAATGGAACATGCGACAGAGGTTCCGAATGGAAGATGCAGACAGAGGTTCCGAATGGAAGATGCGACAGAGGTTACGAATGGAACATGCATCAGAGGTTACAAATGGAAGATGCGACAGAGGTTCCGAATGGAAGATGCGACAGAGGTTCCGAATGGAAGATGCGACAGAGGTTCCGAATGGAAGATGCGAGAGAGGTTCCGAATGGAAGATGCGAGAGAGGTTACGAATGGAAGATGCGACAGAGGTTACGAATGGAAGATGCGACAGAGGTTCCGAATGGAAGATGCGACAGAGGTTACGAATGGAAGATGCGACAGAGGTTACGAATGGAAGATGCGAGAGAGTTACGAATGGAACATGCGAGACAGGTTCCGAATGGAACATGCGAGAGAGGTTACGAATGGAAGATGAGACTGAGGTTACGATTGGAAGATGCGACAGAGGTTACGAATGGAAGATGCTACAGAGGTTACGAATGGAAGATGCGACAGAGGTTACGAATGGAACATGCGACAGAGGTTCCGAATGGAAGATGCGAGAGAGGTTACGAATGGAAGATGCGACAGAGGTTCCGAATGGAACATGCGACAGAGGTTCCGAATGGAACATGCGACAGAGGTTCCGAATGGAACATGCGACAGAGGTTCCGAATGGAAGATGCGACAGAGGTTCCGAATGGAACATGTGACAGAGGTTCTGAATGGAACATGTGACAGAGGTTCCGAATGGAACATGCGACAGAGGTTCCGAATGGAACATGCGATAGAGGTTCTGAATGGAAGATGCGAGAGAGGTTCCGAATGGAAGATGTGAGAGAGATTCCGAATGGAAGATGCAACAGAGGTTACGAATGGAACATGCTTCAAAGTTTCGGAATGGAAAATGCGACAGAGGTTCAGAATGGAACATGCGAAAGAGGTTCCGAAAAGAACATGCGAAAGAGGTTCCGAATGGAAGATGCGACAGAGGTTCCGAATGGAAAATGCGACAGAGGTTCCGAATGGAACATGCAACAGAGGTTCTGAATGGAACATGCGACAGAGGTTCCGAATGGAACATGCGACAGAGGTTCTGAATGGAAGATGCGACAGAGGTTCCGAATGGAACATGCGACAGAGGTTCCGAATGGAAGATGCGACAGAGGTTACGAATGGAAGATGCGACAGAGGTTACGAATGGAAGATGCGACAGAGGTTACGAATGGAAGATGCGACAGAGGTTACGAATGGAACATGCGACAGAGGTTACGAATGGAAGATGCGACAGAGGTTCCGAATGGAAGATGCGACAGAGGTTCCGAATGGAAGATGCGACAGAGGTTCCGAATGGAAGATGCGAGAGAGGTTACGAATGGAAGATGCAACAGAGGTTACGAATCGAAGATGCAACAGTGGTTCCGAATGGAAGATGCGAGAGAGGTTACGAATGGAAGATGCGACAGAGGTTACGAATGGAAGATGCAACAGAGGTTCCGAATGGAAGATGCGACAGAGGTTACGAATGGAACATGCAACAGAGGTTCTGAATGGAACATGCGACAGAGGTTCTGAAAGGAACATGCGACAGAGGTTCTGAATGGAACATGCGACAGAGGTTCCTAACAGAACATGCGAGAGAGGTTCCGAATGGAAGATGCACTGAGGTTCCGAATGGAAGATGTGACAGAGGTTCCGAATGGAATATGTGACAGAGGTTCTGAATGGAAGATGCGACAGAGATTCCGAATGGGAGATGCGACAGAGGTTCTGAATGGAACATGCGACAGAGGTTCTGAATGGAAAATGCTTTAAAGGTTCCGAATGGAACATGCGACAGAGGTTCTGAATGGAAGATGCGACAGAGGTTCCGAATGGAACATGCGACAGAGGTTCTGAATGGAAGATGCGACAGAGGTTACGAATGGAAGATGCGACAGAGGTTACGAATGGAAGATGCGACAGAGGTTACGAATGGAACATGCGAGAGAGGTTCCGAATGGAAGATGCGACAGAGGTTACAAATGGAAGATGCGAGAGAGGTTCCGAATGGAAGATGCGAGAGAGATTCCGAATGGAAGATGTGAGAGAGATTCCGAATGGAAGATGCAACAGAGGTTACGAATGGAACATGCGAGAGAGGTTACGAATGGAAGATGCAACAGTGGTTCCGAATGGAACATGCGACAGAGGTTCCGAATGGAAGATGCGACAGAGGTTCCGAATGGAAGATGCGACAGAGGTTCCGAATGGAAGATGCGACAGAGGTTACGAATGGAAGATGCGACAGAGGTTCCGAATGGAAGATGCGACAGAGGTTCCGAATGGAAGATGCGACAGAGGTTCTGAATGGAAGATGCTATGGAGGTTCCTAACAGAACATGCGAGAGAGGTTCCGAATGGAAGATGCGACTGAGGTTCCGAATGGAAGATGTGACAGAGGTTCCGAATGGAATATGTGACAGAGGTTCTGAATGGAATATGCTATGGAGGTTCCTAACAGAACATGCGAGAGAGGTTCTGAATGGATCATGCAAGAGAGGTTCTGAATAGAACATGCAATAGAGGTTCTGAATGGAACATGTGATGGAGGTTCTGAAAGGAATATGTGATGGAGGTTCTGAACTGGACCTCCAATACAGTATGTGAACCAGGCCTCAATCAAAGTTATGATTAAGGAGGCAGCTTTTTTTTGTCTTTGTATCGCTATTATGTATTTTAACGGATAAGTATGAATAAAGCTTCATTTTTTACATAATCTACAAGTCTTATTTGGATGCTGGAATCAACTGTTTTGAAATCTTGGAATTGCTGAGGTGTGCTTCAACCTTTTCCGTGCAACCATAAGCTAAGTTTGATTTGAACTATTGGTGAGCTGACATTGACCTGATTATTAAATTTGCTGATGACTTTAAAGAGGGACCATCAGGTTTCCATAATGGTCCTGATATAATTAGCTGCAAAATAGCGGCAGACTGCACCCCTCCTGCCGCCACAGTCCACTTATTTGCACCACGAGAGCAGCTTTACAATTTCCCATTTTTCCTATAAGGGTTTAGTAAAAAAAAGAAAGGAAGCCCGGAGCCTATTCCCAGCACCCGTGTAATGCACAGTCCTCCATCTGCGCCTTGAATAATCATCGACGTCCCCTCTAAATGTCTCTACAATATTGGCTGTAAAGGGGCCTCTAGACTTTTACTGCTCTTTTATGGTTAAGAAACCAACTATAATCATTTAGTTCAAGATGCAAATGGCAAACTTGATTTCTCTCCGGGGAATCTGAACGGAACAGATTTTCATACATTTTTCATGTGAGCTCCTAATATCTCTCTACACAATGACCTTATTACCATGTTTGTAGTAGAGATAATGGGAATAATAATCCCGCTAATAATAATGTGTATCACAGATAAGGATCATGTTCTGTCCAAAGTGTTCCCTAAAATGATAGATCTGCATTGAAAAGAAAAATATTAACCTCTTAAGCACCAGGTGCCTGAAAAGGTCCTAATGAGCAGCAATTTTTTTTTAGCTTTTGCCTCCAGGCAAATCAACAATCATAACTTTTTTATTTTTTGAATGACATAGTTGTATTATTATTAGTATTATTAGTATTATTATTATTAGTGTTATTATTTTTATCTAAGTGCCATTGATTCCGAGGGGAAGGGGGGGGACCGACCGGGTCACATACATAACATGTGTCAAACAAAGTACAATGGTGACAATAAATAACTAACAACTGGTACAGAGCCCACAAAGGCTTACAATCTACAGGAAAGGTGGAAAGAGATAGAAGGTGAGGGGCAGAAATGTTTGTGGGGGGTGTAGGTGCAGCAGGGTTATTGTAGGTTATAGGCTCCTGAAGAGATGGGTTTTCAGGTTGCTTTTGAACCTGGTGAAGGAGAGTCTGATGTGTTGGGGCAGTGAGGTCCAGAGTGTGGGGGAAGCACGGGAGAAGTCTTGGAGACGGTTGTGTGAGGAGCTGCAAAGGGGAGAGCAGAGAAAATGGTCCTGTGAGGAGCGGAGGTTGGTATCTGGAGATTAAGGCAGAGATGTTTGGAGGAGAGAGGTTATGGAGAGCCTTGTAGGTCATGGTTGGTAGCTTGGAAGGGAGATTCATGAACCGCACATCCTCACACTTTACGTTATCTAATGCTTCTCAGCAAAACTTTACAAAAAATGAACAGGAGGTTCTTAGTTACTTTTTGATTAAAATGTATAGGCCCACTTGCCACGTCGTGGCGACCTCTATAGAGTGGGTCCCTACTAAAAATGGGGGTAACACTGCATGGCAGCCACCACTGCAGCAAAAACCACACAGATGAGGGGCACAGCCCAGTGGCCCAACAGCACCACTGCTGCCAGACCTAGCCCCCCGGCTCTGGACTGCACCACCCCACCAGCACAGCATCACAGCAGCAATGGCCGCCACACAGCACCACCACCACAAATGGAAAGGTAGACACTGCTCACCTTCCCAGGGCTCCCTGCAAGCAGACTGAAAGAAACAGGGCATTACCCTTATACAGACTAAGGTTGGTAGCTTGTACTGGATTCGCTGGGCAATGCGTAAGCTGTGATGGGATTGGCAGAGGGAAGAGGCAGATGAGAAGGGAGGAGAGAGGTGGATAAAATGGGCGCGGAGCTATGGATGCTTTGGAGGGGAGTAGGTTTGCTAGATGAGAAACAAGAGCATGATGTAGCAGTCTAAGTGGGAGATCGCGAGGGCATGGACCAGCATTTTTGAAGTACTGAAGTTAAGGAATGAGCAGATTCATGAAATATTTTTCAGGTGGAGGTGGCAGGCGGAGATGAGGGGTTGGACGTGTGGTTTGAAGGGTAGGGAGGAGACGTGGGTTATCCCAATGCAGCAGACTTGTGGGACTGTAGACTGTAGTTCGTTGACAGTGATAGAAAGATCAAGAGAAGATGGAGGATATGGATGACAGACGCTCTAGAGAGGTAACATCTGGGCCGGAGATGTAGAGTTGGATGTCATCAGCTACAGGTGGTACTGACAGCCATGTGATGCTATGAGTTGACCAAGGCCAAGATTGTAGGTAGAAAAGAGTAAGGGACCCAGGACTGACACCTAAGGACACCAATGGAGAGAGCGTGAGAGAAGAAGGTGGTGTGAGAGTGATAGACGCTGAATAATGCTAAGAGGTATGAGGAGATCCAGGAAAGGTTCAAGTCAATAATGTCAAGAGAGGAGAGGATGTGGAGCTGGAGGGAATGGTCAACAGTGTTAAAGGCAGAGGACAGGTCTAAGAGGAGAAGGATCGAGTAGTGACGTGAGGTTTTAGCAGTTACTAGGTCATTGGTGACCTTGGTTAGGGCGGTTTCAGTAGAGTGGTGGGGTCGGAAGCCCGATTATAGTGGGATAAGGAGGGAGTGTGGTTGAAAGATGGATGGACAGTTCAAGATAGACGAGCTGCTCAAGGAGTTTAAAGGCAAATGGAAGCAGTGAGATGGGGTGATAGTTGGACAGTGAGGAGGGGTCGAGAGATGGTTTCTTAAGGATGGGGGTGATGGTAGCATGTTTAAAGGAGGAACGAAAGATACCAGAGGTTATCGTAGGTTGAAAAGATGGGTGAGGGCTGGGATAAAAACAGCACAAAGGTCTGGGATGAGGTGGGATGGCAGTGGGTCAAGATTACAGGTAGTGAGGTTGGATTTGGAAAATACAGATGAAAGCTTGTCGCGAGTAACATTGGAGAAGCAGGTTAAGGGGGGAACAGCATTGTGTAGGTATAGAGGTGGGAGGTGGGAGCTGTGCTGGTGTTGGGGTTCAGGTATAGAGGTGGGGACTATGCAGGTGTAGAGGTGGGGACTATGCAGGTATAGAGGTGGGGCTGTGTAGGTTTATAATTAGGTAGTGGGGACTGTACATGTATAGAGGTGGATGATGGGGGCTGTGAAGGTATAAAGGTGGGAGGTGGAGGCTGTGCAGGTAAAGAGGTGGATGATGGGGACTATGCAGGTATGGAGGTGGGGGCTGTGCAGGTATAGAGGTGGGAGGTGGAGGCGGTGGAGATATAGAGGTGGGGACTATGCAGGTGTAGAGGTGGAGGCTGTGCAGGTATAGAGGTGGGAGGTGGAGGCTGTGCAAGTGTAGAGGTGGGAGGTGGGGCTGTGCAGGTTTATAGGTAGGTAGTGGGGACTTTACATGTATAGAGGTGGATGATGGGGGCTGTGAAGGTATAAAGGTGGGAGGTGGAGGCTGTGCAGGTAAAGAGGTGGATGATGGGGACTGTGAAGGTAGAGAGGTGGGCAGTGGGGACGGTGCAGATAAAGATGCTGGTGGTGGGGACAGTGGGGTGAAGCTTTTTTCTGATGAGGATGATCTTGTTTAGGAATTGAATGACAAAATCTTCTGCTGAGAGGAGAGATGGGACCAGGAGTTCTGGGGGACAGAGGAGAGAGTTGAATATGTTGAATAGTTGTCTATGATTATAAGACAGAGGATATGGAAAATATATGGTAAAATAATTCTGTTTGGCAGTGGTGAGTGAAGACTTGAATTTGGGACTGATTGTTTGTATGAGGTGAGGTCATCTTTGGAGCAAGTTTTCCTCAAATGGTATTCAGCAATTTTGGAAGCTTGCCTCAGCCTTTCAGTTGAATCTATGTACAAGGTTATCTATTGATTTTGCGGGTTCTGTTGTGTGTGAGGGAGCGTGAGTGGAGGTGATTGTGTTGTTTTAGAAAGTGGTGGTTGCATCTGAGTCGTCAAATGAGGATATGCTAAAGAGGGGAGCAAGAGAGCTGTAAAAAGTGAAAGGGTTAAGGTCTTGGAGGTTCCTGAGGGACTGCACTAGATTTGAGACAGGAGGGTGATGTGGGGTTTTATGGGGGAGAATGTAAGCATGTTGTGGTCAGATATAGGGAGAGGAAAGTTTTAGATGTTGTATAAGGGTCAGAGGTGTTTTTTTTTTCTGCTGTTCTCTTGTGTAACAAGATCACCTCTCCCTGTTCTCTCTTATTTGACCACGTCTGACCATGATGAGTACCTCCCTGCTAAGTCTTATCTCTAGCACAGAAGCTTGTTTACCTAATGTAATGACAATTTTAAGTTTAAACCTTTAGAGCTATGTAGCCCGGTGCACTACAGATTCCAAATCTTAAGCTGTCATGTCACTGTAACAGGATTAGCTAGGAATAGCAGAGTTGATATTTCAATCATGGCTGCAGAACCAACCACAGCATGACCAGGAAGTGAGAGCCTAAAGTTGTAGAACTAACCACAGCCTGAACAGAAAGTGGGGGCCTAAAGCTGTAGAATCATCCACAGTCTAATCAGGAAATGAGAACATGTAGCTGTAGAAACACCCACAGCATGAACAGGAAGTGTGGGTCTGAAGCTGTAGAAGTACCCACAGCCTGAAGAGGAAGTTGGAGCTTGAAGCTGTAGAAACATCCACAGCCTGAAGAGGAAGTTAGTGCCTGAAGGTGTAGAACTGCCACAACTTGAAACGGAGGTGGGAGCATGAAGCTGTAGAAACACCACCCACAGCATGAACAGGAAGTGTGCGTCTGAAGCTGAAGAATCACCCACAGACTGAACAGGAATTGGGAGCCTGAAGCTGACTGTGGCTCTGTGCAACAGCATGGTGACACAAACCCTATAATAATATCTAGATCTGCATTTTTGGCATTTATGATTAGTATTGTGCTTCACATTCTGATCGATGAGAAGCATCTAAACAATTCAACCAGCCTGAATTGAATGTTGGCGAAAATAACCAAAAAATCGCCCTGACCCTAAGTTAGGCTAATAATTCGGGGTAACAGTTTTTCGAGGTTTTAAGAGGTTCACTCATCTCTGGGTCCCACCTCACATCATTTCCACCTTGGTGTCACATCTGGTGCGACGTCCAGTGTCACTTATGATTTACCCAGGTTACCCTTATGTTATTGGGAACCGGAATAGAAGTTGAAGGTCCGGCCCCTCATCTTGAGTCACTTTCTCTTTTGTACGACACAAGGGCTTTCAAGGAAGGGAGAAGTCATAATTTTCAATGGAAATGGACTACAATAATAAACCCTTACTGATATCCGATGTAATGGTGCGTCTTTATGCTGGTAAGGTTGTATGGAGTGGGCTCAAACCATGAGTCAGCGCCCTACAAGGTGGATGGCGGCTGATTATTACAGCTGACACCCGACACTGACAGCAGGTAATGGAGCCGGCTTCAATCTTGACTGCTCAACCATTTAGATACCGCGGCAAACGCAACCGCGGTATCTAAATTGAATGTTGGACACTGCCGGGAAGACGATCACTTACCATGGCAGCTGGAAGTCTAATAAAGGCTTCCAAAGCCAAAGGGTAATTGCTTCTATTCTGCCTCAGACAGGAAGTAATACACACCCGCCATCTTGGTACACCCTCCTGCATAATTTTTGTAATGCTGAAGTTTGCACAAGCCATACAAGAAAAAAAATTCAAATTCCAAAATTACAGTGCAATGGACTTTTCACGTCACCAAAACATTGAAATAAAAAGTGATCGAAAAGTCGGGTGTGCGCCACAATGGTGCCAAAATACACTGCAGCAGAGGTGCAAAAACCAGACCCTCAATCTGGTCCATAGATAGAAAAACTAAAAAGCAATTGGACCCAGAAAATGGCGCTGCAGCAAATTCAAAGGATGGTCCCACATTACAAAATGTTCGTTCGTCTGTTGGTGCATGATGAGAAATAGAAGACAGGAAGAAGGTGGCATGTGATTGGCTGCACCCGTCACGTGGGCGCTGAACATTCGCAGCTACAGCCGATCTCCATTACTGTGTAAGTGCTATTACATTGTTACCATATTATATCTTTATGTTGAACTTTGATACAATTGATGCTTTATCTGGCTACTTTTTTACATATTTTCCTCCACCCTCCCATGTTTTTAATTGTTTGTAATCCGTACAGTTTTGCTATTTATGGATCTATGCTCTCATTGCCTTTGCATATACAATATAGGAGAGAGTTTGTTCCCCTATTGTAGGAGGCTATAACCTTAAATGCCTATAGTGCCGTCATGAGGGTTTCTGGACTTATTTTTCTGTGTTTATAGACTTTAGTTCTTGTCTTATGGGATCTAAAAGAATATTTCATTCCTGATCCCAGCCTTGCCCTCAGTCTGGATCCCCACACCTTATCCGGCTCCATAGGTATTAATATTATTTAGTAGTCAGTATTTATCTAAGCCTTTCCTGAAGCCTCATCTGTTCCTGCTGTGACCAGTTCCTGAGGAAGGCGATTCCACAGATTCACAGTTCTCTTGGTGAAGAAGGCTTTTCTCCTCTGAATATTGAATATGCTTTTCTCCAGACGGTTACAATTAGCGTTAGAAATATAATTAGAGAAAAAAAAATCAGGGTCAGGATACTCCAAACTCACTTTCTTTCACAAATTCAGTCAAACCAGTGTAAATCTGTACAGCGCACTGATTGTCCATCACTATGCGTGACTGTATGGTTAGAGTGTGGCGGATTACCCTGGAGGGGCAGACCAATTGACTATTTAGTTTTCACTAGCACTTCTGATGGTGAGGATAGGCGTAGGCTGTTAGGATAGTCATCAGGTTCCGCTACAAAGCAGTCCCTGTGTCAGTAGCAGCTGACTAGGGGGTCAGAGACACCGATGCAACCCACCATGGGAGAGACAGAGATGTGGTCAGGCAGTTCGGGGTTAGGGGAGGCAGCACAGGGTTACGAAACGAAGCTGAGGTCAGGAGCAGAGAGAGTAGACAGAGTGATGAGACAAGCCTGGGTCAGTAATGAAGGAAGCATATGAACAACACAAATCCTTACTAGGAACCAGAACAAGCCACTGAGAACCAAAACTCAGGCAAGTTGAAAAGAAGTAGCTGCTAAACCCACTGGTGGCAGGGGATAGGCTGGGCAAGCAAAACACAGCCAGACTGTCACGGCGCACGTTTCCACCGTGAAGCAGCAAGGTACGGTAGGGGTTAATCCCTCCAGTCAGTCGACACACCCAGGGAGAAGCCAGGCTGATGAGCTTAGGAGTGACAGCTCAGCTCCTTATCAAGTCAGAGGGTGTGTCGCACTGGCCAATAGGAGGGCCCGGAGGCCGCACCAATCGTCTGCTGGGTTCCTCATTTAAACTCCCTCATTTCTCTCAGTCCTTGCCTGAGAAAGGTTCCCCTTGCTACTTCCTGTGTTTCCTGTCTGTATTTGCTCTCCTGATTTCTGACCTCTGCTCTTTTCCTGACCTCGCCTTTGCCTCCAACTTTGTACTGCGCTCCTGACCATGTTTGGACCCCTGCTTGCTTTTTGACTATCCTTTTGGCTTACGTTTCTTGGCATATACGTTCCCGTACTCTGACTGACCTGGACTGTTGGACTTTGAGTTTCCCCGATCGTCCTCCACTGAGCAGCGTAGGGGCTGTCGTCCAGTTGGGGTCTGCCGTCTTGGGCAGCACGCCAAGTAGGCAGGGACAGTGGGCTGGGTGGCAGTCAGGGCCCACTGCACCTCCTCTGACGTGACACAGACATGGTGGGGTTAAATTACTACAGAGTCCGGCCGCACCTCCCTATTGCCTGGTGGAACCAGCAGCAAGGTGTTTGCAGCAAAGAGCGACCAGCAAGCTATTTAGATGGCCTGGCAGGAGGGATAGCCACACGGTGAATGCAATGAGTTGATTGGCGCCTGCCGACCGTGCAAGTCTCTGGCGTAGTATATAGAGGATCCCAAGAGAAGGCATTGTAAGGGACAATACCCCAAATTAAACCATGACCTCTCCAAATTTCCAATTATTGTTCAAATCAAGACTGTGATTTCCCCATTTCTGTACAAGTATCAGTTTTCATGTATAGACCGATGTGATGGTCAGGCAGTCCGGGGTTAGAGCAGGCAGCACAGGCTTATGAAACAAAGCAGAGGTCAGGAGCAGGGAGAGTAGACAGGATGATGAGACAAGCCTGGGTCAGTAATGAAGGAAGCACACGAACAACACAACCCCTTGTTGGCAACCAGGACAAATCACTGGGAACCAAAGTTAAGGCACGTTGAATAAGGGTAGCTGTCAAATAAACCTACTGCTGGCAGGGGACTGGCTAGAGACGCAAAACACAGCCAGACATGGTGGGGTAAATTCCTGCAGAGTCCGGCTGCACCTCCCTATTGCCAGGTAGAACCAGAGCAGCTAGCAGCAAGGTGTTTGCAGCAAGGAGAGACCAGCAAGCTATTTAGATGGCCTGGCAGGAGGGATAGCCACACGATGAACACAAAAACTTGACTGGAGCTAGAGAGATTACAAAGGCGAGCAACCAAACTTATAAGGGGAATGGAGCATCTTAGTTATAAGGAGAGGTTAGTAGAATTGAACTTATTTAGTCTTGAGAAAAGACGGCTTCGGGGAGACATGATTAATTTATATAAATATATAAATGGTCCCTACAAAAAGTATGGGGAGAAATTATTTCAACTGAAGCCCCCTCAAAAGACAAGAGGACATTCCCTTAGCCGCCTGAGGAGCTGGAAACAGCAGGAACAGATGAGGGTTTCAAGAAAGCCTTAGATACCTACCTGAAACTAAAGAATATGAATGCGTATGTAGCCATGTAAAATTCTGGATCCTGGCTGGTGGCGGCTCTGGGGTCAAATATGGGATCTCCCCCGGAGCTCTGGGGTCAAAGATGAGGTCTCCACTGGTTCTTGCCTTGTGGGTTCCAGGTCTTTCAACAGGGGAGGGGCTGGGCTTGAAATTCTTGTCTCCCTCCCTTCACCCACATTTTCCCTACCCTTGGTTGAACTTGATGGACACGTGTCTTTTTTTCAACCGTACTATGTAACTATATATGGCGCCTGCCAACCGTGCAAGTCACCGGAGTGAATATGGTGCAGCTATTACATCAAGTGTACTATATGGAGGATCCCAAGAGAAGGCATTGTAAGGGACAACATCCCAAATGAAGCTAACCATGACCTCTCCAAATTACTGTTCAAGTCACCCCCAAAGTGCAATTTCCCCTTTTCTGTACAAGTATCAGTTTTCAAGTATAGACCGATGTGATGACTAAGCTCGGGGCAATATGGGAAAGACTATGTAAGTTGATGCATCATGGGAGATATAAATGCAAATGGCGGCCATTGCTGTTGTGATGCTGTGCTGGTGGGGTGGGGCAGCCCAGAGCCGGGGAGCTAGTTCTGGCAGCAATGGGGCTGTTGGGCCACTGGGCTGTGTCCCTCATCTGTGTGGTTTTTGCTGCAGTGTTGCCCCCATTAGTGTAGGGACCCACTTTAAAGAGGTCGCCATGAAGTGGCAAATGGGCCTATACTGTTTGATCAAAAAGTAACTAAGAACCTCATGTTCATTTTTGTAAAAAATTAGATAAGCGTATAGCAAGGATGTGCGGTCCATGATATATATATATATAACAGCGCTATATGAATGAACTAAAAAATTAGCATGTTACATCAATGTGTCCTCACCTACCTGGTGCCTTTATATTGTATATTTGTGTCATTTTTTTTCTGTACTTTTGTTGTTATTTTTTTGCAGGTTTTTCTGTAACTAGAAAAGAGTTTAAAGGCAGCAATAACTGATGGATCCCATTTCCTGTAAACCTCATCATCTCTTTTAGCCTTTGAATAATTTACAATGTAATATAGAAAATCTAAAGAGAAATAAAGTCCAAATATTACCACGTAAATGTGTGAAGCGTCTTCCTGAGACAGATAGCGGGTGGCGGTAATTGTGGATATTGCTGTCACACCAGTCATTATATGGATCTTGTGTTCTTTGGCTGGAGAATGATTTCCTCTGAAGGTCCGGAGACAGAGGGAACACATTGTACATTTGTTTTCCTTCGCTGCTTTCATTGTTAATTTGCAGTCTACTGTACGGCTGTAAATCTATTAGGTGTTAATAACGCACAATTCATGGAGATGTTATATGAGCAGAGCACGGCTGGTGCCTCTAACCTGCGGGTCTCTCCTGCTCTGCTAAACGGTGGCCGCGTCACCTGGTAAATGAGGCCGATTAAATGCACAATGTCTGATGACAGAGCCGCAACAGTAACACAGTGTACGGCAATCATGTCAACGGGAGTCAAAAGTAGTGATAATAAAAGGAACAATAACACCGCCATACAGCAGATC
Organism: Phyllomedusa bahiana; assembly: GCA_025379985.1. NCBI lineage: Eukaryota > Metazoa > Chordata > Amphibia > Anura > Hylidae > Phyllomedusa > Phyllomedusa bahiana. Next base: position 11,656 of record JAODAL010023349.1, on the reverse strand, counting down.
AGTCAAATAGTAGCACTAGGTAGCAGAAAGATGACAACTACTCCCTGCAATGTCCATGCACATGAGAGGCTCCTCAATTCCTGGGCCCCACAGCGGCTGTGATGGCTAAAGTTAGGTCCATGGGTAGTGCTAATCATAAGCGTCGCTATAGCCATAGCAGCCATAGTGATTGCTATGGGGCCCAGAGCTTGATAGGGCTCAATCAGATACAAGAACACTGTAACTTTTTGTAGCAAATAAGTAGTTGGTGACTTTCTGCTCTCCTAATATGTGGGTTCCCTGATATATGGCGGTATAATTATATCTCCAGCTCTACTATGTGGGCTCCCTGATATATGGCGGTATTATTATATCTCCAGCTCTACTATGTGGGGTCCCGGATATATGGCGGTATTATTATATCTCCAGCTCTACTATGTGGGCTCCCTGATATATGGCAGTATTATTATATCTCCAGCTCTACTATGTGGGCTCCCTGATATATGGCGGTAAAATAATTAAACAATATAAAAAATTTGTAAGATTAATATCTCCAGCTCATCCTAAGTATATCTCGTTATATGTGGGCTCCCTGATATATGGCGGTATTATTATATCTCCAGCTCTACTATGTGCGTTCCCTGATATATGGCGGTAATATTAAATCTCCAGCTCTACTATGTGCGTTCCCTGATATATGGTGGTACTATTACATCTCCAGCTCTATTATGTGGGCTCCCTGATATATGGAGGTGTTATTATATCTCTTATAAGGAGAGTACAGTGCCAACAAAGAAAGAGGTACAGTGGCAAAATAATGACTCCTATAGTGCAAACAAGGCAAGAGATACAGTGCCAACATGAAGGCAGCCATAGAGCCACCATGACAAGAGCCATAATGCCAATATAATGACAGCCATATGACAAGAGATGCACTGTCTACATGAAAAGCCCTACAATGCTAACATAAGAGCAACAGCGCCAATATAATCATTACCAATGTGCTAACATGTTGAGAGCTGCAAAAGCAACATGTCAAGAACTGTGCCAACATGAAAAGGAATACAGTGGTAACATGACAAGAGCCAATATAAAGAAGAACTACAGTATCAATGTGAGAAGAGCAACAGTGCCAACATGACAAGAACTACAGGGTCAACGTAATCATAACCACTATGCCAACATGACAAGTGGCACAGTGCCAACATAACAAGAACTTCAGGGCCAACTTGACAAGAGCTACATTGCCAACATAATGACAGCTACAGGGCCAACATGACAAAAGACACAATTTCAATGTTATAATAGCCAAAGTGCCAATATGACAATGGCCACTGTGACATTATATACACAAACTAGGCTGATGCGTTAATATTTTGGATACATAAATAAATTGTATCACAATGAACTTAAGTTATAAACTATGTTGCAATATACAGAGATATAAAAACCTGGTAATATTTAGTGTTCAATCAATAGTGTCCATTTTCAAATGTATCTCTGGACATTCTTTGTAGCAATTAAGCTTCAGAGCCCGGCGCTTCTCCTGCTGCGCTCCATGGGAACCAAACAGGGCGTAATGCCCGTGGAGCGCAGCAGGAGAAGCGCCGGGCTCTGAAGCTTAATTGCTACAAAGAATGTCCAGAGATACATTTGAAAATGGACACTATTGATTGAACACTAACTATTACCAGGTTTTTATATCTTTGTATATTGCAACATAGTTTATAACTTAACTTCATTGTGATACAATTTATTTATATATTCAAAATATTAACGCATCAGCCTAGTTTGTGTATATTGTGGATGGACAGCAGGAGAGTTGGGGTCATCCTGCAGATCGGCTTTACAATGTGCAGAGATTGAATGGTTAAATGGCATACTGGGTTATAGTCACTGTGACAACATGACAAGAGCTACAATGCCAACATGATAAGAGTCACAGTGCCATCATAACAAAAACTACAGTGCCAACATGACAAGAGTCACAGTGCCAACAAGACAAGAGTCACAGTGTCAACAAGACAAGAACCACAAGACCAACAGACAAGACAAGAGTCACAGTGCCAACATGACAAGAACCACAAGAACAACATAAGAGTAAAAATGCAATCACAATAAGATCCATGGTGCCAACATAACAAGAGATACAGTGTCAACATGATGAGTGCTACAATGGCAATAAGGCAAGAGTCACAGAACAAACAAGACAAGAACCACAGGACCAACATGGTGAGAGCCACAGTGCCAACATAACAAGAAATACAGTGGCAAGATGACAAAAGTCAGAGTGCCAACATGATGACTGATACAATGGCACCATGCCAAGAGTCCCAGTGCCAACATGATAAGAGCCACTGTGCCAACATGATAAGAGCCACCATGCCAACATAAGAGCCACTGTGCCAACATAAGAGCCACAGTGCCAACATGATGAGTGCTACAATGTCAACATGACAAGAGTCACAGTGCCAACAAGACAAGAGTCACAGTGCCAACATGACAAGAGTCACAGTGCCAACATGATAAGAGCCACCATGCCAAGATAAGAGCCACAGTGCCACCATGATAAGAGCCTCCATGCAACGAAAGAGCTACAGTGCCATCATGATGAGTGCTACAATGGTAACATGATAATAGTCACAGAGCCAACAAGACAAGAACCACAGGACCAACATTATAAAAGCCACAGTGCCAACATAACAAGAACTACAGGGCCAACATGATGAGTGCTACAATGGCAACAAGACAAGAGTCACAGTGCCAACGTTATAAGAGCCACAGTGCCAAGATAACAAAAACTACAGTGCCAACATGACAAAGGTCACAGTGCCAACATGATGAGTGTTACAGTGGCAACATGATGAGTGTTACAGTGCCAACATGATGAGTGTTACAGTGGCTACATGAGTCACAGTTGCCGACAAGACAAGAACCACAGGAAAAACATGCTAAGAGTCACAGTGTTTACATGGCAAGTGCCACAGTGTCAACATGAAAAAGAGCCAGAGTGCCATCATAGCATGAAAACAGCAGTGCCAACATGACAAAACCACAGTGACAACATAAGAACCACAGTGCCTACATGACAAGCGCCACAGTGCCAACATAAGAGCCACAGTGCAAACATGAAAATCCCCCACAGTGCCAGCATGATAAGAGCCACAGTGCCAATATAATGAGTGCTGCAATGGCAACATGATAAGAGTCACAGTGCCTACATGATAAGAGCCATAGTGCCAACATAACAAGAACTACTGGGCCAACATGACAAAAATCACAGTGCCAACATGATAAGAGCTACAGTGTCAATATAATGAGTGCTGCAATGGCAACATGATAAGAGCCATAGTGCCAACATAACAAGAACTACTGGGCCAACATGATAAGAGCCCCAGTGAAAACATGACAAAAACTACAGTGCCAACATGACAAAAGTCACAGTACCACCATAATAAGAGCTATAGTGCCAACATACAAGACAAGAGTCACAGTGTCAACAATACAAGAACCACAAGACCAACATAAGAGTCACAATGCCAGCACAATAAGAGCCACGGTGCCAACATAACGAGATACAGTGGCAAGATGACAAAAGTCACAGTGCCAACATGATAAGAGCCGCTGTGCCAACATAAGAGCTACAGTGCCAACATGACAAGAGTCACAGTGTTTACATGGCAAGGGCCACCGTGCCAAGATAGCCAGACTGGCCACATAATAAAAGCTACATTGTTATGATGACAACAGCCACAGTGCCAACTATAAAAAGCCACAGTTCGAACATAATGACCCCACAGTGCCAACATGGATACAGCTAAAGTGACAAGCACCACAGCGCTAACAGGACGACCACAGCGCCAACAGGACGACCACAGCGCCAACAGGACGACCACAGCGCTAACAGGACGACCACAGCGCCAACAGGACGACCACAGCGCCAACAGGACGACCACAGCGCCAACAGGACGACCACAGCGCCAACAGGACGACCACAGCGCCAACAGGACGACCACAGTCTAAACAGACGACCACAACGCTATACAGAGACGAACCACATCGCAAACAGGACAGACCACCAGCGCTAACAGGACGACCACGCGCTAACAGAACGACCCAGCGGCTAAACAGGACGACCACCGCGCCAACAGGACGACCACAGCGCCAACAGGACGACCACAGCGCCAACAGGACGACCACAGCGCTAACAGGACGACCACAGCGCTAACAGGACGACCACAGCGCTAACAGGATGACCACAGCGCCAACAGGATGACCACACACCAAACATGACGACCACAGCGCCTAACAGGACGACCACAGCGCTAACATACCAGACCACACAGCGCCAACAGGAACGACACCAACAGCGCAAACAGGACGACCAACAGCGGCAAATCAGGACGACCACAGCGCCAACATGACGACCACAGCGCAAACAGGACGTCCACAAGCGCTCAACACGAACGACACCACAATCGCCAACAGACGAACCACAGCGCTAACAGGACGACCACAAGGCCAACAGTACGACACAGCGCTAACAGGACGACCAAAAGCGCCAACAGATGACCACAGCACCAACATGACGACCACTAGCGCTAAACAGGACGACACAGCGCCACAGGAACGACCACAGCGCTAACATGACGACCACAGCGCTAACAGGACGACACAGCGCTAACTTAGAGGACTGACCAAACTCTAACAGGACGTCCACAGCGCAAACAGGACGACCACAGCGCTAAGCGAGACGACCACAGCGCCAACAGCACGCCCACAGCGCTAACAGGACGACCACAGCGCTAACCAGGAACGAACCAGCCAGCGCCAAACAGGACGACCACAGCGCCAACAGGGGACGACCACACACGCCCACAGGACGTCCACACGCGCCAACCAGGACACCACAGCGCCAAGCAGGACGTACCAGCAGCGCTAACAAGGACGACCACAGCGCAAACATGAACGACCACATCGCCACAGGACGACCACAGCGGCCCAACAGGACACCACATTGCTAACAGGACACCACGAGGCGCTAACATGACGACCCCAGCGCTAACAGGACGACTCACAGCGCAAGCGCCAACAGGACGAACCACAGCCGCTAACAGGACGGCCCACATAAACAGCGCGAACAGGACGACCAATAGCGCTAACATGACGACCACACGCGAACAGACGACCACAGCGCCAACAGACGACCACTAGCGCCAATAGGACCGACCCCAGGGATCGCGAACATGACGACCACAGCGCGAACAGGACGACCACAGCGCTAACAGGACGACCACAGCGCTAACAGGACGACCACAGCGCGAACAGGACGACCACAGCGCGAACAGGACGACCACAGCGCAAACAGGACGACCCACAAGCGACCCAAAATGAACGACCACAGCGCTAACAGGACGACCACAGCGCCAACAGGACGACCACAGCGCCAACAGGACGACCACAGCGCTAACAGGATGACCACAGCGCTAACAGGACGACCACAGCGCTAACATGACGACCACACCGCAAACATGACAACAGCTACAGCGCTAACATAGTTGTATCCTAATGTCCACATAATAAGAGCCGCGGCGCCCACACACAGTCACACGCCGCGCCCACACACAGTCACAGTCACACGCCCACACACAGTCACAGTCACACGCCACGCCCACACACAGTCACAGTCACACGCCGCGCCCACACACAGTCACACGCCACGCCCACACACAGTCACAGTCACACGCCACGCCCACACACAGTCACACGCCGCGCCCACACACAGTCACAGTCACACGCCGCACCCACACACAGTCACACGCCACGCCCACACAGTCACACGCCGCGCCCACACACAGTCACAGTCACACGCCGCGCCCACACACAGTCACAGTCACACGCCGCGCCCACACACAGTCACACGCCGCGCCCACACACAGTCACACGCCGCGCCCACACACAGTCACACGCCGCACCCACACACAGTCACACGCCACGCCCACACACAGTCACACGCCGCGCCCACACACAGTCACACGCCGCGCCCACACACAGTCACACGCCACGCCCACACACAGTCACACGCCGCGCCCACACACAGTCACAATTACCACGCACGCGCCCACAAACCATCAACACGCCACGCCCACACACAGTCACAGTCACACGCCACGCCCACACACAGTCACAGTCACACGCCCACACACAGTCACAGTCACATGCCGCGCCCACACACAGTCACACGCCACTCCCACACACAGTCACACGCCGCGCCCACACACAGTCAACAATCGCGCGTCCCCACACCACACACAGTCACACGCCGCGCCCACACACAGTCACACGCCGCGCCCACACACAGTCACAGTCACACGCCACGCCCACACACAGTCACACGCCGCGCCCACACACAGTCACACGCCACGCCCACACACAGTCACACGCCGCGCCCACACACAGTCACACGCCGCGCCCACACACAGTCACAGTCACACGCCGCGCCCACACACAGTCACACGCCGCGCCCACACACAGTCACAGTCACACGCCGCGCCCACACACAGTCACAGTCACACGCCGCGCCCACACACAGTCACACGCCGCGCCCACACACAGTCACAGTCACACGCCGCGCCCACACACAGTCACAGTCACACGCCCACACACAGTCACACGCCCACACACAGACACAGTCACACGCCGCGCCCACACACAGTCACAGTCACACGCCGCGCCCACACACAGTCACAGTCACACGCCGCGCCCACACACAGTCACAGTCACACACCGCGCCCACACACAGTCCACAACGCCACGCACGACACACAGTCACATTCACACGCCGCACACACACACAGTCAAAGTCACACGCCGCGCCCACACACAGTCACAGTCACACGCCTCGCCCACACACAGTCACACGCCGCGCCAACCACCACAAGTCATGTCACAAACAACGCCAACGCCCAAAACTACACAAGTCACAGCACACCGCCGCGCCCACAGAACCACACAACAAACACAGTCACACGCCACGCCCACACAGTCACTGTCACACGCCGAGCCCACACACAGTCACAGTCACACGGCGCGCCCACACACAGTCACACGGCGCGCCCACACACAGTCACAGTCTCACACGCCGCGGCCACACACAGTCACACGCCGCGGCCACACACAGTCACACTCCGCTCCCACACACAGTCACTGTCCACAAACCCACACATCACGCCGCGCCCACACACAGTCACAGTCACACGCCGCACCCACACAGTCACACGCCGCGCCCACACACAGTCACACGCCACGCCCACACACAGACACACGCCGCGCCCACACACAGTCCACGACGCCCGCCCACAGCCCAGCACTGTCACACGCCGCGCCCACACACAGTCACAGTCACACGCCGCGCCCACACACAGTCACAGTCACACGCCGCGCCCACACACAGTCACACGCCACGCCCACACACAGTCACACGCCGCGCCCACACACAGTCACACGCCACGCCCACACACAGTCACACGCCGCGCCCACACACAGTCACAGTCACACGCCGCGCACACACACAGTCACAGTCACACGCCGCGCCCACTACCACAAGCAAAGCAGCATCACACGCCGCGCCCACACACAGTCACAGTCACACGCCGCGCCCACACACAGTCACAGTCACACGCCACGCCCACACACAGTCACACGCCGCGCCCACACACAGTCACAGTCACACGCCGCGCCCACACACAGTCACAGTCACACGCCACGCCCACACACAGTCACACGCCGCGCCCACACACAGTCACACGCCGCGCCCACACACAGTCACACGCCGCGCCCACACACAGTCACACGCCACGCCCACACACAGTCACACGCCACGCCCACACACAGTCACACGGCGCGCCCACACACAGTCACAGTCACACGCCGCGCCCACACAGTCACAGTCACACGCCGCACCCACACACAGTCACACGCCGCGCCCACACACAGTCACACGCCGCGCCCACACACAGTCACAGTCACACGCCGCACCCACACACAGTCACAGTCACACGCCACGCCCACACACAGTCACAGTCACACGCCGCACCCACACACAGTCACACGCCGCGCCCACACACAGTCACAGTCACCCGCCGCGCCCACACACAGTCACAATGTCCGCCCCACACCAGTCACACGCCGCGCCCACACACAGTCACACGCCACGCCCACACACAGTCACAGTCACACGCCCACACACAGTCACAGTCACACGCCGCGCCCACACACAGTCACAGTCACACGCCGCGCCCACACACAGTCACAGTCACACGCCCACACACAGTCACAGTCACACGCCCACACACAGTCACAGTCACACGCCGCGCCCACACACAGTCACACGCCGCGCCCACACACAGTCACACGCCGCGCCCACACAGTCACAGTCACACGCCACGCCCACACACAGTCACACGCCGCGCCCACACACAGTCACACGCCGCGCCCACACACAGTCACACGCCGCGCCCACACACAGTCACACGCCATGCCCACACACAGTCACTAGAGTCACAACGCCACGCCGCCACACACAGGTACAGTCACACACGCGCCAACAACACAGTCACATAGACGCCGCGCCCAAACACACAGTCACAAACGTACGCCGCGCCCACACCACAGTCCAACACGCCAACGCCACACACAGGCACACGCCAACGCCCACCACATAGTCACACACGCCCGCCCACACCACAGTCACTAGTCACAACCCACGCCCACCTACCAGTCAACAAGTCACACTCCGCGCCCACACACAGTCACACGCCGCGCCCACACACAGTCACAGTCACACGCCGCGCCCACACACAGTCACAGACACACTAGTCACTAACGCCGTCGCCACACACAGTCACACGCCGCTCCCACACACAGTCACACGCCGCGCCCACACACAGTCACAGTCCGACGCCCCCCCCACACAGTCACACGCCACGCCCACACACAGTCACAGTCACACGCCACGCCCACACACAGTCACAGTCACACGCCGCGCCCACACACAGTCACACGCCACGCCCACACACAGTCACTGTCACACACCACGCCCACACACAGTCACAGTCACACGCCGCGCCCACACACAGTCACACGCCCACACACAGTCACAGTCACACGCCGCGCCCACACACAGTCACAGGCACCCGCCGACACCCAGTCACACGCCGCGCCCAACACTGCAGTCCACTGTCACACGCCACGCCCACACACAGTCACAGTCACACGCCGCGCCCACACACAGTCACACGCCGCGCCCACACACAGTCACACGCCGCGCCCACACACAGTCACACGCCACGCCCACACACAGTCACAGTCACACGCCGCGCCCACACACAGTCACACGCCGCGCCCACACACAGTCACACGCCACGCCCACACACAGTCACACGCCACGCCCACACACAGTCACACGCCACGCCCACACACAGTCACACGCCGCGCCCACACACAGTCACACGCCGCGCCCACACACAGTCACACGCCGCGCCCACACACAGTCACACGCCACGCCCACACACAGTCACACGCCACGCCACAACAATCACCACTCGCGCCACACCCACACACATACACTGATCACACCCACACCACACTAACAGTCACACGCACGCCCCACACACGACACACGCCGCACCCACACACAGTCACACGCCGCGCCCACACACAGTCACACGCCGCACCCACACACAGTCACACGGCGCGCCCACACACAGTCACACGCCGCACCCACACACAGTCACACGCCGCACCCACACACACACACACGCAGCGCCCACACACAGTCAAACGCCGCGCCCACATACTGTAACACGCCGCACCCACACACAGTTACACGCCGCGCACACACACAGTCACAGTCACACGCCGCGCCCACACACAGTCACACGCCCACACACAGTCACACGCCCACACACAGTCACACGCCGCGCCCACACACAGTCACTGTCACACGCCGCGCACACACGCTCCCGCACACAGTCATAATGTCTACACCCACAACATGAACATTTATCAAGCAAATTGTAATAATTGAGGTTGATGATATTTATGGCAGATTCATAGAAAAAATATGAGATAAGAAGATGGATTAATGTGATGGGAAGACCCCCCTCCCTGGTGCTCACTGTGGACTTCATCATAAACTTGCCTCAAATTGCACCAAAATCCATGACCTGTTTCTACACTTTACACAATGGATACATGTGATGTCCTCGGATCAGATGCGTAGAGGCTGGGACGACTGGATGTCACGGGGGCTCTTCCCTGCAACCTCCTTTTCCTGTGCAAAAAACCTAGTGAAAAATAGTGACCTGCTGCAGATGTAGGAGGTGATGTTCCCGGGACGCACTCTGAGATGGTGTTGGTGTCTCCCTGCCCTGAGGTGTCCATGATGTTAGTGCAGCAAAATGATAGGCCAGAGACAGTGGAGTTGGAAAACTACAGCAGCCCTTTACTCCAGGTTAGATCTTACACCACAAATAGCCTTCTTACAAGTACTGTAACGGCTGCAAGTGTGGATCCACTGGGTCCCCGCGAATGGTGACACTGATCCCACCATTGCTCGGAGCCTAAGGAGCCCCCCGGAAGTAACGAGAACTTACTGCAAGGTGGGGTGGACTTGGCTGCAGGGGACTCCCAGGTTGCTACCCCCGATGTGGCCGCTCGTGGTGACAGATGAAGTGCGTGGTACACTGGGAGCAGGTGGAGGCAACGTCGGGCCACAGACAAGGAGGTCAAGGTAGGCAAGAAGTCTGTAGCAAAGTCAGAACCAGGAAACACCAGCAGCGGGTTACAAAGCCCAGGTCAGGAACGGGAAGGAACACCAACAATCTGGCACAGGCTGCAGAGGCAGATCCTTATGAAGAAGGAATAGACATCAAATCTAAGAATATCATCTTGTTGTGCGGTACCACATACTGTACATGTTTCCTAGTAGCTTTACAAAATTTAGACAAAATTTCTGACTCCTCCAGGCCCCTCCACCACCCGGAGGGTGACCTAGCCAATTCTTGGAAGCCACTGTCAGTTACGGCAATGATATAAGAAGTGACATCCGACTGACAAGACACCTGGTACAGATGACTCAAGAGGAGCCAACCCTTCTTCACCATTAGCATTTATTACAGAGCAGTCACAGCGCCCCCCTCTGGTTGGATGACCTTGTTCTTGGATTCCCCATTTGCTCATATTAGGGCATCAGAAATAGATGACCGGCTCTGGCATCATCGGGGATGACTTTGGAGATCTCCCTGTTGCTCTTATAGAATCATTTGTCTTATTACATTCTGTTTGTTCTCTCTATAAACATCATTCATTCTACAGTTTAATGATAACAACAATTAAATCCTAATTATTCTGTGTTCTAGTTTGCATCGTGTAGTCTTCCCCAGGACTCATCTCTTGGTTAGGTTTAGCTACACTTTTCTCACTATGGATCACACAGCCATAGAAGATGGGGCACAGTACTGAGGAGATAATGGGGTATAACAGTGAAGAGATATGGGGTACAGTAGTGAAGATATATTGGGGTACAGTGCTGAGAAGATAATGGGATACAGTACTGATTGAATGATAGAGTTCAGTACTAAGGACATAATGGGATACAGTATTGATGGGATGATGT
>JAODAL010023348.1:0-62836 GCA_025379985.1 Phyllomedusa bahiana | reverse complement strand
CCTTAAGCGGGAAAAAATTTCCTTTAAGAGTTGTCTGTGTTCGCCCGCGCCCCCCCCCCCCCCCGCCCCCCCGTGACTTTACAGGCTAGATGCTCCTTTAAAATTCTCAGCCTAACTACCTAAAATCGCAAATCTCAATCTACCTAATTTTCTAATGTTCACAGCTAAAAGTATAGCTGTCTCTGTGAACAAATAGAACAATTTGCTGAGCTGTTTGCTGAGCTTTGTACTTTGGACAGGAAGAGCGCAATCCAAATTTCCTATGAGACGCTGACAAAACATTGAGGCAGAACAGGAAGGGCTGTTCTATGTAAAACTAGGTCATGTGATTTTTCCAGCCAATCGCAACCATACAAAATCCCAGTCAATGACGTCGCACACACATCTCCCTGCTCTATTCTCAAAGCTGTTTGCTGGCTGCCAAAATGACAGGAAGCACTAAAATGGGCGATATTAATAGATTATGCACAGATTTTCACCTAAATTATCGCGTGATCGAAAAAATCCGATCAACATAAAAACCGTGCCGATTTCACTTTGTTGATAATAATCGCTCAACACTAATAAAGACCCATGAAAAACTTGTTGCATGTATTCATATATGCACCCAAATAATGCAAACAAGCCAAACACCATAAAAAGTAATACAATACATATAAGAAGTATATCACCCAAATCAGAAAATATGGCTATTGGCAATGGACTGGGATAATATATCACCACTTCCGTGGCTTCCTCAAATAAACCTATTTTTGGTTTTAATTTAATTGTCCAGAAAAAAATAATTGCTTAAAGATGTTGTCTCACTACAGACATTGTTGGCTTATCACTAGGATAGGACATCAATGTCTGATAGTTGTCACGATCCTGCGGTGTCAGTACGCACTGACCCGTCAAACGTTGGAAGATGGTGGATGCCCTGGGCCCTTGCAAGCGTAGATGGTATAACTTGTAGAGGTAGAAGAAGTGCAAGACAGGAGACAGCAGGTGTAGGTATGGACCACAGGACACCACAAGTGTAGCCATAAATGGATAGCACAGTCCCAGGACAGTAACAGCTTGGTACAATGACAGGAATACACGAGTGGTCATGGAGTAGTGCAGCGGTAGGTGTTCAGCAGATAGTGCTTGAGAGGTGCAAGTACAGGAATAGATACAGCAGTGACACAGCAGCCAGGGGTCAAGCTCTAAGAGGACAACAATGAACTGACCAGGTGCAAGTTCAGGAAGTTCCATATAACGCCAGGGTTCACAGGTCACAGACAGGAAATTGGGACACTGTCCCTTTAAATACAAAGCAGTGCCACGTGCACACCTCGAGAGGGTGCACGTGCACGCACAGGACACGAGGGAGCCGGAGGAAGCATCCGGGACTGCTGCTGGGAACGTGGCACAGACCGGAGTTGGGACAGGTGAGTAGAAAGAAGCGGGGACACCAGAAGATTTCGCTGCAGTGGCTAGTACGCGGGGTTGCCCGCTGCTCCGAACATGCATGAACCGTGACAATAGCTCTTGGTCTCACCTCTGAGATCCACACCTATCTCCTAAAAGAGCCCTGAAACCTTTCCATTCTGAACGGAAAGGAGGTTGTGACTTTTGCATAGACTCAAATGGGAGTCTTGAATTTAGTTGGGCAACGATGCTCAGCTGTAATTGGTCTGGATATAAAACCTGCAAAGGTCAAACTAATTATAATGAGTCCAGCTTCCAACACCGCTTGGGTAATAGATGATTTTGTTGGGGAAGCGAGAGGCAATCTGTTGGGTAACTAGCAAATCGGTTTGTTACTATTAGTGGAGCAACAAATTAGTTTTCACTTCAATGTGCTCAATCAATGGGAGAATAGCGCACATTTCATTGATTAATGAAGTCTTTTGACGTTAGTTATGCAGGATAAATAATTTCTCAGACATTTGTGTATTTTACTTGGACTCAGATTGTCGTTAAATATAATCCTTCTTGCTTGTAAGTAGTTTTATATTTTACCCATTATTCACTGTCAGAAAAGTCTTATAGGTGTAGCTGGCATTAACTCAACATTTAGCACATAAGGATAACTGAAGTACATTGTACTACAATGCCGTGAATTGATTTATGTTAAATCAATGTCATGGTAAAAGATTGCTACTTCCTTTCACCCCTTAAAGGGGTTTTGCCACAAAGTAAAATTGACGTGGGAAGTTTGAAAATTAAATAAACATTTTCCTCATTCATCATTATTAAAAATTCTGCACTGTTTTTGTTTTAGCTGCTCCTTTAGTGATCCATTATTTACAGCACATCTCAGGGCTGTGAGCTCCTCAGTCCTGGTCGCACATGCTCAGACATCACCTCTCCTCTCAGGCAGCTACTGAGTGTTCAAACCCCAGGTGCTGTCATTCTACCTCTGTGCTTTGGACTAGTTAGTAACAAGTCAAACAGTGCAAATAAAAAAAAGAAACCTCAGTGAGGTCTGTGCATTGATAAAGAGGAACAAAAATTCCACAGGTTAAGTTCCTGCAGGGATTTGAACCAAGGACACTTGTGCTGTAAAGCATAAATGTTATCTCTGAGCTACAGAGTAGCTACTTACAATTCTATAATATAAAAGAACTTTCTTTGACTACAGAGAGGAAAGGTCTGGTGATGTCATCCTGCTGGGTCACATGATCTGCAATTCAAACATCACACACGCCTCTTTCTGAGCACACAGAGCTGAAGAGCTGGATGCAGGAGCTATGAAATGAGATCGTGGAAAAACCCCTTTAAGCCGAATGCCTGTAAAGTAGTTAATGACCGGCACATTATTTTAGTTTTTGCCTCCTTGCATTTCAAGAGTTGTAACTTTTTTATTTTTCACTATTGTATAAGGCCTTATTTTATTCGGGACAAGTTGCACTTTTTGGTGGAATAGTTTAGCTCACTTTTAAATTATTGCAAGATTTTTTTTTTTTTTTCAAAATGTTTATTCACATATGCTAATACATTATAATCTGTGTCAGTTTGACACAGGCAGCAGTCAGGGCAGCACACAGTGTGCACTGATCACTGACTTGTTACACAGACAGCCCTGGCACTACTCTAGGTCCCCAGGGATGACTGCCTGCCGCCTTCAAAACCATGATGTCTGCAGCAAAACCAAAAGACGAACAACCTGAAATGCCTGCTGTCAAAAGACAGTAAGCTATTGTTGATGGGTTGTCTCACCATGCAGCTTCAGGCTCACACTGTCTGGTCAGGCTGTTGGCAGATCTATACCAGAGATTGACATATCAGCCCTGTTATTTCTAGCTGAGCCTGTTATACTGACATGTGTGAAGGTGGTTTATAATCCATAGTGCACAAGGTTACAGAGCTCTAAGGGTTAAAAATTGTCATTATTTAGGTAAACAAGCTCTTGTGCTAAAAATAAGACACAGCAGGGAGTGACTCGCCATGCTCAGAAGGTATCTTGGAGCAATCATATATAAAAAAAAGATCAGAGAGAGTTGGCTGGTAACCAAGAGACACTTTTATACACTATGGGTCAATAAAATATTCTTTATCTCCTGAACAAAGCAAAATCAAAAAGTGTTTGGTGATAGTCTTCAGTAACCTTTCCCTTCATGTTAAAGCTAATTGTTGTGGTGAGAAAACCCCTGTAAGCTTCTATATTTTATTTACTTTTTTTGTTTCAAACATTGATCAAGTGGTGGAAGTAACTAAGAAATAACCATAACTTACTGGCAGGAATGTGGCATATGTCCAAGTTATTGGGTGCCAGAAGGGTGCCAAGTAGCCTATGTGATTGTCCAGAGTATTTCATCAGACGGTTAGGGCAACAAACTGAATCTGAGCCACAAGTAAAGGCAAGAACAGTTATGACTGTAGCAATAAAATAGCCTAATTCTGCACCAGTCCTTGCTGGTTTTGTCCATGCTGGCATCCCAGTTTCTGTTTTTACAGGATATATGAAGTATATGATGGATCCATAATAAATTGGTTTGTAATGGATCTAAGTTGATCATCTTGGCCACCAAAGAGCAATGGAGTGGATCCTTAGACGGGGGTTAAACTGGCATAACAAGTGTGGCAGATGTCTGAGGAGGCCAATCCACAGACCACAGATCTTTGGATAATGTGGCAGGAAGCAGTTGTTTTCCGGAATCTGTTTTTCCCTCTTCTTTCATGGTTATCTTTTGTCTACCTCATTGAAGAGGTTGATCTCAAAATGAACAGTCACTCGATGGGTCATGCTGCGCCATAAGATACAATCTGTGGCCAGGGTTTCTCGGTTAGGAATGTTGATTTGGCCTTTTTAAGGTAGGTCTTGATGGTGTCTTTGAACCATATTCTCTGGCCAGCCCTAGTTCTTTGGCTCTAGTTCAGTTGGGAGAAAAGAACTTGATGTTGGGAATTCTAATGTAGAGTTAATTTTGCAGGATCATTTCTTCAAAACTGGTCAACCCAGCCTCAGTACGGATGGTGGAATTGATTGGGCAATCCTTCTAGTTGATATGCAAAATCTTTAATAAGCAGCATTGGTGGAATATTTCAAAATATTCAGGTGGCAACAATAGGTAACCTAGGTGTTACTGGCATAAAGCAGAGTAGTGACACAGATAGCTCTATAGACTATTAGTTTGGTTTCCTTTCTAAGATCATGATTCTTCAAAACTTGACACTGAAGTTTCCTGAAAAACTTGATACAGAGCTGAGCTTCCTCCTTAATAGTTATCTCCTACAATAAGTGGATGCCAAAGAAGGGGGAGTACCCAATAGCATCTAGGGCCACATGTATTAAAATTGTCAAGGTCTAAAATTTACTTTGTTGCCCATAGCAACAAAGTGTTCTACCTGTTTACAGAACGCCCCTTTCATCTCATATAGTGCTCTGGAAAAATTAGAGGGGCACTTTGATTGGTTGCTATGGGCAACAAAGTGAATTTTAGACCTAGACAGTTTTCAAACATGTGGCCCCTAGAGTTTCTCCAGCAATAGTAATTACTGAGGGTTTAGTTGTCTTTTGTCTTGTCAAAGGACTTTGATTTTCCCAATGTTGAAGGACAGTCCTAGACTTTTGTAAACCTTGGCAAAGAGGTTCAGAGTAGTTTGAAGTTCTTCCACAGAGTTGGTAAATATGGAAGAGTCATATGTATATTGGATATCAATGACTGTTGTCTTGGACACGTTTATCTTGTGCTTACAGTGATGTATATTGAACAGTCTTCTGTCAAGATGGGACAGGACCTACAATGCCTTGGACGGAGTATGCAGAATTGAGAGATTACTAAAAAGACATTATGTGGACGCTAATCGATAGTTAAGGGTTGGTGCGATGACACAACCCTACTTGACTTCTGTTTGAGTGGTTAAGGAATCTGTTTCTGTCTCATTGCAGAGGACAATTGAAGTTATCTGGTTGTGTATTAACCTCAGAATACTAATGAACATGATGGAGTGTCACGGGTGGTCCCGCAGCCAAGGGTCGGGCTGCGGGCACACCCGTATCCCATCTGTCCCCCCCGCTCCGGGAAGCGAGCTGGCGCCACGGTCCGACATTGTCGGCCCACCGCCGCCCCCGTAGGGAACCGCACTCGCCTTCCCAGAGTCGGTCAAGGACTACCTACATGAACATATTTGCTAATGTACACTGCTGTGCCGGCTCTCTGCGGCTTGCAGTGCGCCCACGAGTGCACCCCTAGCGCGCCACCACCTCCCGTAGCGCCAGTTCAGCTTTTTTTGGAAATTTTAAGGACAGAGCACACAGTAATTGGTTAATTCGATGGCCATACTGGTCCTATATAAGGTTTAACGCCCCCACCAGCACTTACGCGCCGGCTCTTTTGCTGCCCTTAGCCTTATAAGAATTGATGGGAAAGTAGTGTTTTCCTGTATTCGGTGCTGTTCTGGTACCCCTTGCTCACGTTTAATTTGACATGAACCACTTTGCCGACCTGCCTGCCCTGCACTTACCACATGTTCACATAACTTTCGCCCTACGCATACGATTCTGCTACCACGCTCACCCTTGGCTGCCCACGCAGGGAAGCTCACAAGTCAGTGGAAAGCGACAACCTTGATAGACCTCCCCCGCTGCAGCAAAGTCCATCCGCTTTGCGGTGGGCTATGGTTGAAAACCGCGAACCTACTTAGACTCCGCTCTCTGGCGTGGCAGTTATACCATCGCTTGCCGTCGTGGTACCAGTGGATCCAACTAACGCTGACCCGTTTACATGTAGCATTTGAGTCTAGATAAATTTCTCCACTGATTGATGGAGTTGAAGGCCTTGGTCAAGTCAATGTACAGCTTTTGTTGTTGTTCATGTAATTTCTCTTGAACTAACTTGTCAGTATTACCCCATAATGAACTGAAGCCACACTGAGACTCAAGGAATATTTCCTCGACAACTGGGAGCAGGCGATTTAGTAGCATGCAAGCAAGAGTTTTCCAAGTGAAGAAGAGAAAGGTGATGCAACGGTAGTTTTTACATTTGAATTTGTCACCCTTTTTAAAGTTTTGACCTTATTTCTGTAATCTGGTGGGATCTCTTCTTTCTTCTGGATCTGTCTAATACTTATGCCATACCATAGAGCTCGTGAAGGTTTAGAATAAGATATGGATGGACGCGTCCAATAATATTGTATTTGATAAAATCTATCTGTTACTTAAATGCTAGATATATTAAGGCTGGTTACATTCATTTTCAACACTTATCAACTAAAACTGGACGTAATGGGATGTCCTAGGGTTTGGTACAGAAAGCTATATAGTGGACCTCACACATGCTGAGGCCCTTCATAGGCGAAGGCGTTACGTCAGCTGATTAGTTTTCACAGTTGGACACCTGCTATAAACACCAGCAGAGTATGTCCCCACGGCCGCGGCATCTAAGTGAATGAGGACCGGTGCTGCGCATTTATATAATGCAGATGGGTATACAAGCGATCGAGCCCCCTAGTAGTCAAGGACCCAAGGGGGACTTCTTGTACAAGTCAGAAAAAAAAGGTTTAAAAGTTGGAAAAAAAATAAAAAACAAAAAAATTGAAGGGGGGCGACATGTCATGAATGGCGGCCACGGCGCCCCGGTTATCTCGTGTCTTTTCAGGGCCGTTTCCAGTGTAGCCTCATTCACTACATTTTTAAATGGCCCGAATTCCATTATCATGCGCATTCCAAAAGCGCACCATTTGAAGCCTTTGTCTTGGAAGACGGGGGCACACTAGAACCCACGTGATCCCGAAGCTATAGATTTATAGCCTTTCGCTGCCAGAATTTCTAGGCATTAGAACACTTTCAGAGTGGATTTAACTCGAGCAAGAACTGTTTTGCCCTAGCGCTGGAATGTGCCTGATTTATGACCTGCTGTAGATTGGGTTCATAAAGCGCATTCTAGGGTTAATAAGCCACATACTAGGCTATTATGCGCATGAAATTTGGAGTTTAAATGCAAAATGTCATACATGCCGGCCATAAAGTTCTAATCACCCCTCTTTTACCATGTGTAAGGGACTTTCGGTGAGGCCCCGCACCGATCTCGTGGTCGTCTCCTGGGTTAGAAGGGCACAGCCTCAGCAGGCACAGAAGTCCCAATAAAGACAAAAAAAAAAAACGAGACAAGTTCGTTCAAAACTGACCGCAGCCAGTTTTTATTGTCGCGTTTGTGGTACAAAAAAAACCAAAAACAAAACCCTATGCTACATCGTCCCGGCTCTAACTAAACATCCAAGATTCCTCTCGTACACCAGTCGCAGGCCCTAGGCTAATACCTGTCACCATACACATTAGTATATGTATACCACAAGCAAACTCCCAAAGGTCCTTAGCATGAATAACACCTGTTCCCAGGCTGAGCCGAGAGAGTGCTGTCTGCAGAGATCTGGACTTATATAAGGAGACACAAAAAACTTATCAGGCAGCCACAAGACCAGGCCTGTACCAATGTGGCAAGCAAGTGTGCACCCGCGCCCCGGGGCCGAGGGCGGGCCATCACGAGCCGACGGTTCCATTGACACCCGACAGGCCCCGGACCAGCCCCCACACTCGCTATTCCCAGCCCTTTGCAATATATCACGAAGAAGTTTTAATAAAACCAAAATACAAAGAAGATCTTTATAGATCCTTTACACTTCTAATTATGAGTTGCATTGCTTACCTGGAAGTCTTAGGAATCTTCGTGGCAGACATACTTCCCTCTATTACCAGTCCAGACACTCTGTCACACATGTTATAAATAAGCAAATTAAAAAAAATTAAAAGTTTAACCTAATTGATATTGCCATATCCGTACGTTGAACAACATAGAAGAAAAAAAATTCAAACTACAAAATTTTGTTTTTTTTTGGTAAACAACATTTAATTTAATGAAAACACTATGGGCGACATGTATGAACGGTCCTGCGCCAGATATCTGGCATCTTTACAGCCTGACATCAGGTGCAGCCCCATTCATACATTTTCATACATTTTAGAACCGTAGCGAAGCTACATATTCATATCTTTGCTACGGCATTTCTGGGCGCATTACAGACAGAACAAGGCTAGAACAATTCCAATGTGGTATACCTGACACGAACTGTCGGCGGACCCACCCACAACTAAGAGCGCTGGAATAGGAACCACGATTTATGACTTGTGTTACAGCGGGGACTTCATAAATTAGGCGCATTCTATGCCTTTTTTATTCGCATGAAATTTGGCGTTCCCATGCCAAATTTTATACATGTCGCCCTATATATTTAGTATCACCGGAATCATACCAACCTGCAGAATACAGATAACACATAATTTATACTGAAGAGTGAATGCCGTAAAAACAAAACCATGGCATGCATAGCGCAATTTATTTTTTTCACATTTTACCCCAATTAGATTTTCTTTTCTGTTTTTTTTCGGTATATTTTATGGTATAATTAATAACACCACTTAAAAGTACACCTTGTACTTCCCAATAAAAGCCCTCATATGTCTATATAGATAGAAAAAGGCAAAAAATTATAACCATCTGTCAGGAAGATGTTAAGGAAACTACCGGGTAGCAAATGGCCAGAAGTTAAGGAACAGTGTCCTTTTTGAGACAAACACAAAAGTTGACAGTAGGTGAAATTATAAGACTTTTCTCAAATACATGTCTCTAGCAAATCGATATAAAAGTAACAAGAAGGGAGCATAATTAAAATCCAAAATAAAAACATAAATCACAAAACAAGATTGTGCCGCATGTTTTATGTACATCTAGCGTGCTTCATCAGGCATAATGATCTGTGTTTCATTGTGAAAAACACGAAAATTTTGAAGCCAAATTTTTTTTTTTATTTGTAACTTTATGCTCTGCCACCAAGGACTGGATGGTCATTAACTGTTGACTCTGTGTCTACTCTCTACTGGCAATCATTTTGTTATTTGTCTTTTTTTTTTTTTAGGATTTTAGAAGCCTATAAGGCCATGTTCACAGGCTTATAATGGGCCGAGTTTCGGTCCGTATTTACGCGCCGAACGTGCGCCTATGACGGCCGAAAAACGGCCCATTCATTACGGTAATTCACAGTTTCATAGGTGAACTTTTGGATTACGTCTCTCTCCAGCCCGGCGAAAAGCCGCCGACACGGGCGGGGAGTTTATTCACATGTCACTTTTAGCGGTGTATACGCGCCGCTAGCAGTGATGGTCTAATGGGCCGGCGAAAAGGCCAGGCCCCCTGCCCTTACTCCCCACGCTCCCGCCCCAGCCCCCGTCCACACGGAGTAATCTGCGGGTGCGTTATTAGTTCCGCAATTAAGCCAGTGTGACACATCTAGCCTTAGAAGGTTTATCATGCAATTTTCAATACTTTCAAGGATAATTTCAGCTTTGAAACGTTGCTTGGATGGGCCTGTATGTTACACACCCCTATCAATTACCTGATTTTAAAAACTGCAGCCCTGAAAGCATTTAAAACAGTGTTTAGGAAATCAGTTAACTCTGAAATGACCCCATTTTAGAGCCTAAAATTCTCATGGAATTTATCTAGGGTTGTAGTGAGCTTTTTAATCATACACTTAATTTATGGAATTTATTAAAATTTGGTTGCAAAAATCCCAAATTATTTTTTTTCTAATAAAATGTAGTGTTATGCAATTCTTCCTGAGTATTTAAATACCCCAAATGGAACATAAACTGCTGTTTGGTTACACTATAGGGCAAGGGAAAGGAGTGCAATCCAGCTTTTGGAGTGCAGATTTTGCTCTAAGAGTAAGTTCACATATTGGGTTTTTCCTTCCAAAAAAATCAGACGTGGACTCCTCCTCAGAAATCAGTGGTGATACATTACTATTCTGCAGAAGAGACAGTTTTTAGCCACCTTTCTATATATTAGGGGCTAATCACACAACGTCATGGCCTTCTGAAGTGAAGTCCACAGAAGATCCACTTTTAAAAGTTAAAAGGGGTATTCTAATCACACTGTTTCACAGAGTCACAAGTAGCTTTACAATCACTCTGCCTTTGTCTGGCTGTGGGTGGTTCTGTGGCAGGGATAAGCATATGTATCTCTCCAATAACTAGCTGAGACATTACAAATACATAAGTACAGGAGATTTAATCTTCAGTAAACAAAGCTACAAATGCTCTGAGTAGTGAAAACAATTGCTAATCTGTAAACAGAAGCTAATCTTGTTAGAGATAAAATAAATGCTTGGAGTGAGCTCTCCATCCATGGTGACGTCACTCCTTGCTCTTTGCATAATCAGGAAGGGAAAAGAGGTCAGTAACCAGAGAAACCTGTATGCACTCAGAGCGGATAAAATATCTCGTATTTCCTGAACAAGGTAAAGTCATAAGACTAATATATTTAGAAAAAGTCTTCAATTACCTGTCCCACGTTGAAAGCTAATCTTTGTAGTGAGAAAACCCCTTTAAGCTGTAAGGCTATTGGCTCTGGGAATGTTGTGAGATGGCTTAAGGAGCTGAGCTGGGAATCCGTTGGAAACCAGGATGCCAAACCATTGCACAGCATGGAGAAACATAAGCTCGGCCACGGCTGCAGGTTACAGTTATACTGTCATTTTTTTATATATAAGTAAAGCTACTGTAAAATTGCCAATTCACGCTGTATGAAAGAATATTAGAGAGTTTAAGAGATTTTTATGTGACACTTTAGTTTTCATACAGGTGAGCAGGAAGGGGGAAAACATGGCTCCTGACTGTATGGTGACTCATAGCACACCATGATATCACAGCACAGAACATCATTAATTCAAATTCTTTTCCACAGTTTTTTTTTTTTCAGAAGTTAAAGATATAGATAACTTGATAAGCCTGTTTATCATAGGGATAAAGTTAATGGGAATCCTCGTTGTAATGACAATCATATCTGTGGGCAGCATGTTATGGAGCAGGATGAGCTGAGCAGATTGATATATAGTTTTGTTTGGAGAGATTCAGCAGAACTTGTAATTCATTCATTTAATTTACTCCTGATTGTGGGTGAAGGAGTCCAGTGGGCGGTTTTATCAATGATTGACAGCTATTTCTGCATGAACACTCACAGGAATGTTGTCAATTACTGCATAGACCTCCAACTGGACTCCTAAAAGCCACAATCAGCAGTAAATTTAATGAATAAATTACAAGTTATGCATGGCAATCTCTCCAATCTGCGCGCATCATTCCTCCATAACATTGCTCGCACAGCAGATCCTCATCTAGGGGAGCATTAAATAAACTAGCGTAATGATATATTATGCGTAGGGATGGTGAGACTTTGATTTCTACGAAGTGAATTCGTTTTGTCCTAGAATTTCAGGAAAAACACTTCTGGTTACGGGAAGCCGAAGTCGAACTTCATGGCGAGAACGGTTACTTCCGGACATGAACCTACATCACAAAGATACAACCTGTGATACGTCGAACAACGGACACCACTGTGCTGCTTTTGATTGATAAAATGCCCTCCGAGACTTGGCGCTACATGGGGACAAAGCACTCTGGGAGGAAGAGAGAAGGGGCATAGCCCTGCATGTCATGTGCCAGAGATGAATGCCAATCAGAGGAACGGCGGGATTCTTGTGACGTCACCGCAATATATATGAGCCGGAACGCGCGCCGACTAGGGAGCTCACACTCCTCCTCACTCGTACTGACAGGGAAGGTGCTGCACTTGCGTGTTGATAGAGCTTTCTCTGAAGAAACTGATTTTTATACAGCGATTTTCTGTGGGGTGTCTCAGCTTGTTCAGTGGGACTGTCTCTCCCTCTGGAATGTGCTATTTCTGATTTTTTTGGGGTATTGGATCTGGAACTCTCACAGTGCGATGCGTCAATCTGAAGCTGAAATAAAACATTCAATATCCAAAGTGGCGATTCTAAGCAGGTTCCTGTTGTATTCATTTAAAAGAAGAAACAGCGTATTTTTACAATTACAGAATTCCACTACATTTTTGGCTGCTGAATCTCTATTGCGCAATTTTTAATCAGGGAGTTAAACTTTAAAGCGTTGTTTTTGCTGGTGTGGGTCAAAAATAAACCGTCTCTTTTTCAACGCACAAATATATATAATATTTTTTTGGTAGCCTAATTCACAAGACAATAAGGCTAATTACAAACTGTCATCATTCTTGTTGTGTGGCGTAGAAAAAACAAGCAATTGTAACACAGCTACTAGTCTTGTGCGGCTCAATTCTTTGGCGCAATTTACATTCATAGGGGTTAATTAAGCGTTGTTTTGCTGGACAGCCCTGTGCTGACAAAATATAAACTGTCTTTTTCAACGCCAAATATATATATATTTTTTTGGTAGCCTAATTCACAAGCAAGGCAAATTACAACTGTATCTCCTTTTGTGTGGCGTTAGAAGAAAAACACGACAATTGTAAAACACGCTACTAGTTTCGTCGCGGCCTCAATTCTTTTGGCGCCATTTACATCAAGGGGTTAATTAAGCGTTGTTTTGCTGGTCGTGCCTGACAAAATATAACCGATCTTTTTCCAACGCCAAAACATATATATTTATTTTTTTGGTAGACCTAATTCACAAGCAAAGCAAAATTACATAGCTGTATTCTTGTTGTGTGGAGTAGAAAGAAAACACGCTATTTGTAACACGCTAACCTCAGTCTTGTGCGGGCTCAATTTTTGGCGCACAATTTAATCCAGGGGTTAATTAGCGGTTGTTTTGCTGCGTGTGCTGACAAAAAATAAACCGTCGCTCTTTTTCAACGCCCAAAATTATATATATATTTTTTTGGTTAGCCTAATTCACAGCAAAGGAAAATTCACAACTGTTATCTCTTGTTGTGTAGCGTTAGGAAAAACGACGCAATTGTAACACGCTATAGTTTGTGCCGGCTTCATTCTTTGGAGCAAATTTACATTCCAGGGGTTAATTAAGCGCGGTTGTTTTGCTGGTTTTTGTGCTTGACAATAATAAACAGTCTTCTTTTTCAAACGCCCAAATATATATATATTTTTTTGTAGCATAATTCACAACGCAATAGGCAATCTAAACTGATATCTCTTGTTGTGTGGAGTTGAAAGAAAAAAACGCAAATTGTAACACGCTACTCAGTTGTGCGGCTAATATGCTTTGGCGCAATTTACAATCCAGGGGTTAATTATAGCGTTGTTTTGATGGTGTGATGATACAAAAAATAAACCGTTCTTTTTCAACGCCAAAATAGATATATATTTTTTGGTAGCATAATTCACAAGCAAAGGCTTAATTACACAACTGTTATATCTTGTTGTGTTGGCGTAGGAAAACACGAATTGTAATCACGATTACTAGTCTACTGTGCGGCTCAATTCTTTGAGCGCAATTTACATTACAGGGGTTTTTAATTAAGCGTTGTTTTGGGGTTGCTGGCCCCCCATTGTGCTTACAAAATAAACTGTCTTTTTCCAACGCCAAATATTATATATATTTTTTTGGTCGCCTAATTCACAAGCAAAGGCAAATTACAACTAGTATTTCTTTGTTGTGTGGCGTAGACAAACACGCAATTTTCTTCTGTTCTTCTTTTTTTATGTACACGCTACTAGTTTACAGTGCAGGCTCACAAAATTCTTTGGCGACAATTTACATCCAGGGGGTTTAATTAAGCGTTGTTTTGCTGTGAAATTCGACTGCGGTGCTGACAAAAATAAACGTATTTTTAACGAAAACATTTATATATATTTTGTGGTGCACCTAATTCACAATGCAATGGCAAATTACAAACACTGTTATATCTTTGTTGTGTGGCGTACAAGAAAAAACGCCTATGTGTTTACTCGCTACTAGTTTGTGCAGCGCTACAATGTCTTTGGCGCATTCTTACATCACATGGGGTTATTTAAGCAGTTGTTTTGCTGGTAGTTGCTGACAAAAAAAATAATACACGTCTTTTTCAACGCCAAATATTTATATATTATTTTTTATGGTCTAGCATATTCACTTGCAAAGGCAAATCTACAACTGTATCTTTGTTGTCGTGCGTAGGGTAAACACGCAAATTGTAACACAGCGCTACTAGGTTTGTGCGGCCCTCATATTCTTTGGCTCAATTTAACATCCCAGGGGTTAATTAAGCGTTGTTCTTGATGGTCGTGCTGACAAAAATAAAATGTCACATTTTTTCAACGCCAAAATATATATATATTTTTTCGGTAGCCTAATTTCACAAGCAATGGGCTGATATATACAACTGTATTCTCTTGTTGTGTGAGCGTAGAAGAAAACCACCGCAATAGTAACTCCCCCCCGCTAATAGTTGTGCGGCCTCAATTCTTTGGCGCAATTTACATACAAGGGGTTAATTATGCGTTGTTTTGTGGTGTGCTGACAAAAAATAAACCGTCTTTTTCAATCGGCAAATATTATATATATTTTTTTGGTAGCCTAATTCACAAGCAAAAGGCAAAATTACAACTGTATCTCTTGTGGTTCTGTGGCGTAGTAGAAAACACCAATTGTTAACACGATTCTTGTTTGTGCCGGCTCAATTATTTGTGGCAAATTTAATCCAGGGGTCTTTTTTAAGCGTTGTTTTGATGGTGTCGGTATGCTGAAAAAATTTATAAACGGTCTCTTTTCATCGCCGCACAATAATATTATTTTTTTTGGCTAGCCCTAATTCACATGCAAAGCGAAAATTACAACTGTATCTCTTGTTGTGTGGCGTAGGAAAGAGAAATAACGCAATTGTAACAAAAGTACTAGTTTCGTGCGGCCATTCTTTGGAGCACAATTTACATCCCAGGGGTAAAATTACTAAGAGTTGTTTTGCTGGTGGGCTGACCAAAAATTAAACTGTCTTTTTCAAAAAAAAAAGCACAAACTATATATATATTTTTTTAGGTAGCCATAATTCAAATGCAAAGGCAAATTACAACTGTATATTATGTTGTGTGGCAGTAGAAGACACGCATTTGTAACACCAAGCTACTAGTTTCGTGCCGGCTCAATTCTTTGGCGCATTTTACAAATCAAGCGGTGTCAATTAAGGTTATGCTTTTGCTGGTCCATGTGCTGACAAAAATAAACCGTGCTCTTTTTCAAAGCACAATTACATATATATATTTTTTTGGGTAGCCTTATTCTCCAGAGCATAGCGCAAAATTACAACTGTTTTCTTTGGTCCCGCACCATGTGTGTTCACGTAGAAAAACACGCAATTTGTAACACGCTACTAGTTGTCGCGGGCTCAATTTCGTTTGGCGCAATTTACATCCAGGGGTTAAAACTTTAGCGTATGTTTTGCTGTAAGTGATGAAAAAATAAAACTGTCCTTTTTCAAAGCCCAAATATATATATATTTTTTTTGGTAGCCTCCATTAATTCACAAAGCAAAAGGCTAAATTAACAACTGTAATCGCTTGTTGTGTGGCGTAGAAACACGCAAACTTGTAACACGGCTTATAGTTTGTTCGGCCTCAAATTTCTTGGGCGAATTTACATACCCAGGGGGGTTAATACCCAAGCGTTGTTTTGCTGGATGTGCTTGACAAAAATAAACCGTCTTTTTCTATACGCCAAACTATATAATCTATTTTTTTGGTAGCCTAATTCACAAGCGCAAGGCAAAAATTACAACTGTATCTCTTGTCCTGTGTGGCGTAGAAAACACGCAAATTCGATATACCTCAGGGCTACTAGTTTGTGCGGCTCAATTCATTTTGTCGGCGCCCAAATTTAATCCAGGGGTTAATTCAGCGTTGTTTTGCTGAGTCAGCAACAGTGCTAGGGACAAAAAAATAAAACTGTCTTTTTTTCAAAGACCAAATATATAATATATTTCTTTTGGTAGCCTTATTATTCACAAGCAAAGGCAAATTACAACTGTTATCTCTTGTTGATCGTGGTAGAAAACACGCAATTGTAAACACGCTACTAGATTTGTAGCGGCTCAATTATTTGGCTGCAACTTTAACAGCCAGGGGTTATTTAAGCGTTGTTTTTGCTGGTGTTGCTGACAAAAATTAAACTGTCTTTTTACAAAGCCAAATATCATATATATTTTTTTGGGTAAGCCTAATTCAACAAGCAAAAGGCAAATTAAACTGTTCATCTATTGTTGTCCTGTGGCGTAGTGAAACACAGCAATTGTAACACGCTTCTAGTATTGTGAGGCTCAATTCTTTGGCGCTAATTAAATCCAGGGGTTAATTAAGCGTTGTTTTGCTGGTGTTGCTGACAAAATAATAAACCGTCTTTTTCAACGGCCCAAATATATATTTATTTTTTTGGTAGCCTAATTCTCAAAGGCAAAGGCAAATTAACAACTGTATCTCTGTTGTGTGGCGTAGAAAACACCGGCAATTGTAACACGTACTAGCTTTGTGCCGGCTCATTCATTTGCGCAATTTACTTCCAGGGGTTAATTAAGAGTTGTTCGTGCTGAGATTATTTGTGCTGACCACAAATATAAACTGTCTTGTTAATAGCCTTATCTATATATATTTTTTTGGTAGCATAATTCAACTAAGCAATTGGCAAATTTTCAACTGTTTTCTATTGGGGTGGGGGAGTAGATATAAATCACGATATTTGGGTTTAATCGCGACGGTGGGTGGAGAGGAGATTGGAGGGGAGGTTCTCGCTGTGAGCAAATTTACATCCCAGGGGTTAAATTCAAGACGGTATGTTTTGCTGGCCTGTTGATGACAAAAAATAAACTGTATTTTTCTACGCCATATATATATATATTTTTTTGGTAGCCATTAATTCAAATGCTAATAAGGCAAATTACAACTGTTTATTTTGTTGGTCCCATTGTGGCGTAAGAAAACACGAAATTCGTAACACCGCTACTAGTTTGCTGCCGCGACTCAATTTCTTTGGCACAATTTAACATTACCACGGGGTTAATTAAGCGTTGTTTTGCTGGTGTGCTGACAAAAATAAAACCCGTATTCTTTTTCAAGCACATAATATATATATATTTTTTGGTAGCCTAATTACTACAAGCCAAAGGCAAAATACAACTGTTTCTTTGTTGTGTGGCGTAGTTAAACACCGCAATTGTAACTACGCTACTAGTTTGTGGCGCTCAATTCTTACGCGCATTTTACATCCTGGGGTTAATTAAGCGTTGTTTTGCATTGGGGTGCTGACAATAACTTAAACTGTCTTTTTCAACGCCAAATATATATATATCTTTTTTGGTAGCACTAATTCTACATAAAGCATAGGCAAATTACAACTTGTTATCTCTTAGTTGTTGCTGGCGTAGACAACATAACGCAATTTGTTAAAAAGCTAATAGTTTTGTGCGAGCCTCCAATTCTTTGGCACGCAATTTTACATTCCAGGGGTTATTAAGCAGTTGTTATGCTAGGTGTGTGACAAAAATAAACCGTCTTTTTCAAAGCCATAATATATATATATTTTTTATGGTAGCCTAAATTACAAGGGCAAAGGCAAAATTACTACTGTATCTCTTGTTGTGTGGCGTATGAAAAACACGCATTGTAATAAACGCTTCTAAGTTTGTGCGGCTCAATTCTTTGGCGCAATTTATTCCAGGGGTTAATTAAGCGTTGTTTTGCTGGTGCATCTAAACTGTTGCTGACAAAATAAATGTATTTTTCACGCCAAATATAATATATATTTTTTTGGTACCTAATTCACAATAGGCAAAGGCAAATTACCAACTGTATCTCTTGTTGTTTGCTGTAGGCCCGTAGATGAAAGAAAAACACGCAATTGTAACTCTGGCTACTAGTTTGTGCGGCTCATATTCTTTGAGCGGACAATTTACATCCAGGGGTTAATTAAGCCGTTGTCTTTGCTGGTGTGCTGACAAAAAATAAATGTTCTTCTTTCAACGCGCCATAATTATATATATATTTTTTTGGCTAGCCCTAATTAACAAGCAAAGGCAAAATTACAAATGGATATATTGTTGTTGTGGCGCTAGAAAGAAAAACAACGCAATTGTTAACAAGCTACTAGTTTGTGACGGCTCATTCTTTGGCGCACATCAAGTTACAATCCAGGGCAGTTAATTAAGACGTTGTTTTGCTGGTGTGATGACCAAAAATAATACCGTCTTTTTCATCACACAGAATATATTTTTTTTCATTGTAGCATAATTCACATAAATGCGAAGGTTTTAATTAGCTGTTTTGTGTTTTACCATTTAGTAAAAAACACAGGTGTTTGTATAACGACACATACAAGTTAATTATTTCATGGCCAGTTGTGCGAGCGCACAATTCATATATCCAAGGGTTACCCAAGCATTGTTACTGGGTTCAATTTGGAGTCAGTCATAAAAAAGGGTGTATTTTTATCAATTTACAGATAGCTCTCAAACAGTGTCTGTACATTTTAGAACAAACAGTATGTCAGACAGCGAAAGGGTGGCAGGCTCATGCAAACCCCTCCTGAGAACAGTGGCCAAGTGGCACAAAACATTTCTTGAAACGGGCCCAGGTCGCAGCACAGCAACCTCAGGAGGGACGTCGCAAGCAGGGGTCACTAGGTGATGGCACACAACTGCGCTGTAATCTAGCGGCCGTGTGTTGTTCAGTCAACCCAAGGGTTCTTGATTGGTTTGATAGGTCATCCCTCTTACCTCCCAGTTGAAACATATGAAAACCCCAGCCCAAGAGTCGGGTGGGAACCTAGACCACAAACACTTAGTTGGCATGGCCCGGGAGCGGGAAACCTGTCAGCGGCCACCTCACATGTCCCATCAGCACGCCTCTGTCCATCAAGTTCCCTCAGACAGGGATCTTACTATGTGGGTCTGGTCCAAGCGCACAATATATAGCGAGGCATGATCAATTTGAGCAGTAGGGCAGTAGAGCTACGTAAGGTAGCGAAGAATGGGGACCAATATTCCCTCAGCTCTCTTGCAGATAGGCGGCAAAGTATAGATGTGACGTGAAGTGGCAATGCGGAGAGTCGATGTGGTGAGAGGTCAACGCCTCGGCCTTACCCAAGTACGGTGATAGAGGACAGGTAGTGTCGATGAAAAACAATTCAGATGATGATGTAGCCGGACCGCACTTGGGAGCCGGGTGAAGCTAGGGCAAATTCCATAATCGTCAACGGTTGAAGAGGGGCGTCAGCTTGCGCGTCAGGCAGCCGGCCGCCCCCCCAGACCCCAGCCTGCAAGTGTGTTGTGTGGCACGTGAGTAGCAGGGTGTAAGCTGCTAGTGTGTAGGTCGGCGAGCCAAGCGGCCACGGCGGTTTAGACAAACCGCTTCGCAGGTCCATATAAATAGTAGCGGCACAGAGGGCCTCAGCGAAGGCAGCGGCGGCCCAGTTAGTCACTACTGTGCGGCGATGACCAACGTTGGCTGAGCGTTAAAATCAGCTACTCAGCGGTGTGGCAGTTCTTTGTAAGACACGGATGCAGGTGCCGAATATGGGTTATATGTAGAATCTGTGGGGCAAGAACAGAAAGAAGCCTTGGGCCAGGGAGCTAACGTTGGCCAAACGCCCTGCGTAAAACTCATGCTGCGTCACCATCCGGTGGCACTGGGAGAAACGTGGCTCAGATGTCGGTGGGTCAATCCTGCCCGCTGCAGTCAGCAGCAGGGCCAGTGGCACGCATGCCATTTCAGCCAGTCAAGGCTCCACCCACCTCTGCAGAAGGCAGCTGTTTCTCTTTGACTCCTCTCCCGGTTCAGATTGCTTCCTGCTCCTCGCTTCTCATGGCGCCTGCAGTCGTTCAGTGAGGCGATTGTAAAAGGACGAAACAGTATGAGTCAACATCCTAAGGTGTTCTGCAGCAGCTGACCGTGCTCCTGTCCAAGTTCTTGTTGGTACTGCAGTCCCTCCCTTTCCCAAATGGTGGGACTCTGCACCCATTCAGAGAACTAATGGCTTGTTTGCGAGCCGAGATGAGAGAGATGGACGAGTTCAAAGCCGTAATTTCTCATTCCAAAAGGCTAATAAATAAAAGCTAACAAGTACCAGCACTTCATAAATATGTAGAACAGAAAGGGGCGGTCAGTCCTTGAGCTTATCGGTTTGTTCCAAGGTACACGGCAGCGCGGGACGTCTGGAGCTGTATCTTCGGCTAGGGCCAGTCCATGTCCTTTTCGGCCACTGGAAGTGAATGTGCATCATGCCCAGGACACCAACAACTTGGACAGGAGAACGCCGCTTTCTCCTCCACGTTGTTAAAAAAATGTGCTCCTGGACAATGTCCGCATCCCTCTCCTCCACCACCACCACCATCTCAGGCCTCCACAAGTACTGCTCCATTCATACCACAATGTGTAGGGCACAGCGGTAACGTGTCACGCAGTTCTACACCTAGCTTTGCCTCGCGCGCACGAAGTCACACAGAGGGACAGAACTGATCCCGCGTCATGCAGCAAGAATCGATGTACGTGGCATTTCTCCGCGCACAACTCGCAAATAGGAACCATGCGTCGACGGGACAATGGGAGGATGAAATGGTGTCCGTGCCTGCACCGAGGAGGGATTGGTCCATGCGCACTGCATGCGCCGCACAAGTGTTCAATCTAGGTTTGTTCAATAAAGGTTCCTGAAGTCTTACCACCGATCTTAACAGAACATTCTGAAATTGGCCAGGAAACTGTTGCAATGCACTTTACTCCATTCTCGTACCAAAGCCAGGAACTACCCTCCCTCGAGTACTGCAGCCCGGACAGACGGCCCATACCCCACAACACGCTTGATATGCGATGTTTCCAACGCTGGCAATTCCCCTGCCCTGCACATGTTGGAACCGGACTGTATGAACTGAGACAAGGCCATTAACGATTTTTTGATGATCCAGGCTGACTGAAGTACTCCCCTGTGTAACCTTTGATGTCCGCCAAGTGGCAGATCACATGACGTGACACCTGCCGTTTGTTCGACGGCCTTTCGAGGAGGTGGCCTTACGGTTATTTTGTCAGTCGACAAGGACAAAGGGATGAAATAACGTCATTCACTGATTCCAGTCCTGGAACAGATGCTGAAAAAATCTGTCCTGGGCAGGGGACTGGAGATGTGGCAGGACTAATCTCGTGGCCACATGGTCCGGTGGGGACTGAAATGGAGGGAGGAGGAGGAGGAAGGAGGACATTTGGAGCAGATGCATTGTCTGGTTGTGAAATGAGTGGATTTTCTACCCAGGTGACAAGAGAGCGAGGAGCAGCGAGCAGACCACTGGAGGAGGTGGATGGAGATGGGTAGAGAGGAGATGGACTCACCAAGCACCGTGGCAGTATACAGGTATGGAACAAAATGGAGGCAGGGAGCCCCTCGGAGTCACTTGTGCCAGATGTCCCGCAGCACTGCCTTATTTGCCTGGCTAGTGACAGGCCGAATTAGTCAGCATCCGGCAGAGGTGGATGTCTTCTGGCTCTCCACCCTATTGGACCTCGCTTAACGGTCCAAAATGGTGAGACTTTTTACAAGCTTTGAGAGGATAGGTCCAAAACTCAATTACTATAGGGAAATCCTACCGTAAATCAGTTGGTCGCATGCCTCATGTGCGGCATCGTCACTTCCTCTGGACAGGTTATGGACCTGGGGTTCTCAGCGATCACGTACTTCTGCCGACGGGACGGCTGCTGGGGGAAGGTGGTGGGGGTTAGGAGCTAGACCAGCTCCAATACAGCCAGTAAAATCTAAGTCTACGGTCCAGTCACTAATGAGCAGTTCCTTCACCACGCCTAAGTGAGGAGGGCAGTCACCAGCGAAGCCAGCGCAGCCCAGGAACATGGAGCATTCCCTTGATCAACCAGGTTCGTGGCCTACTTGGACAGCACTCGCCCACCCCAGTTAGAAGATCCCGCTGGACTACTGGGCATGCCAAATGGATGTGTGCCCGCAAACTTGCAGAGTTTTGCAGGGGAGATGCTGTCCTGCACACGGCAGTAGTGTGGCATCAAGTGCGGCCCAGTAGCTTCAGTGCGGCGCGGGGCCATTCGGTACCCCAGGAGAACCCGCTTGTCCACGCGGAAATGCTTGAAAACGGACCTGTCCTTGCAAGGATGACATAGGCGGTGGATCCGGCACAGGATTTTCCTCACACCAATGACTTAGGCGTCAGTATGGGTTCAATCACTACATGCCTCAGCCCAATATTCTGATGCCGCCCACCAGCCTGATGCCACACATTCTGCTGATAGTTTTCTCAATTCGCCCTACACCGTCTTTACCAGGGACTGGCTATTGCCACCACCTCAAACCACTCTGTCATTGTGGCCACTCTATTGTGATCATGCTGCTGCTGCTGTTGCTGTTGCAGTGAATCCACACTGTCGCTCACATTCCTTGTGCCACTATGCGGCCTTGGTAATGTATTGCCACCTCCAGAATGTCCATTGTGCCACTCTCTGACCTTCATTGCTGTTTGCTCCTGTTCATCACCATCCACTCTCTGTCATTGTGCCACTGCCTGACCTCATGCTGCTGCCGCCCGTGACCTCCGCTCTTCAGTCATTGTGCTCGCCCTATTTGGCCTAATCTATTTTGCCACCTGAAGAATGTCATTCTTGTGCCAACTCTATGACCTCATGTGGTTGCACCTGTCCATCACTCCCACTACTCTGTCATTGCGCACTGCCTGACACCTTCTTGATGCTGCCGCCCAGAACCCCACCCCCCGACCGTGGCCCTCCGATCTCACGTTCCATGGTGCCGCTCTGTGGCCCCGAATACTATTTTTGCCACACCTGCCAGAATGTCATTGTGCCCACCTCTCTGACCATCATGCTTGTTGCTCACTGAATTCACTCCACTCTTGTCATTGTCGCCAACTGAACCTGACCTCATCATGCTCGCTGCCGCCGTGACCTCCGCTTCTCCAGTCATTTGTCTGCGCTCTGTGGCCTAAATACTATTTTAGCCACCTGAAAGATGTCATTGTGCCACTAATCTGATCTCCATGCTGCTGCTCGTGGACTCCCTGTAGTGCCCTCCACATGTGTATTGGCCCACATGTCTGACCTCATTGCTGCTGCGGCTGGCTGCACTGCCGTGCCCTCCACACTGTGGCCTAATCTGTTTTTGCCACAACCTCCAGAATTTGTCATTGTGCCACTTGTATGACCTCCATTCTGCTGCCGGGTGACCTCCACACTGTATCTTTGTGCACTCTAGTGGCTTAATACTGTTTTTCAGATCCCTCCATATATGTCATTGTGCCAATGCCTGACCTCCATCACTGTCTGCCCGCCGTGACCTACACACTGTGTGATGGTGCCACTCTGGGACTTTAATTACTGTTTTTCCGCATCCATTATGTACATCTGTGACACATGATTGACTCATACTGCTTGCCGCCGTGACCTCCACACTGGTGTGATTGTGCCAACTCTGTTCTGGACCTAATACTGTTTTGCAACTCCAGATGCCATCCCATGTGGCCACTGTCTGACACTTACTGCTGCCGCCGTTACCTCCCACACTGTGTGATTGTGCCACTCTGTGGCCGTATTAATGATATTGCACTCCTCCATAATGTCATTGTGCACTGTCTGACCCTAATACTGCTGCTGACGTGACCTCCACACCGGCTTCATTGTGTCAATCTGTGGCCCTAATACAGGTTCATTTTACGTCTCATAATGTAATTGTGCACTGTAGACTCTACTGCTGCACGCCGTGGACCTCCTCACTGTATCATTGTGCCTCTCTGTGGCTAATTT
The DNA here is from genome assembly GCA_025379985.1 of Phyllomedusa bahiana. NCBI lineage: Eukaryota > Metazoa > Chordata > Amphibia > Anura > Hylidae > Phyllomedusa > Phyllomedusa bahiana. Next base: position 38,797 of record JAODAL010023348.1, on the reverse strand, counting down.
ATGTTTTTGCCGCCTCATAATGTCATTGTGCCACTGCCTGACCTCATACTGCTGCCGCCGTGACCTCTCACACTGCCCCCTGTGATTGTGCCACTCTGGTGGCCCTAATACTGCTTTTGCACCTCCAGAATGCCATTGTTTGCCACCGTCTGAATTCCTCATACATGCTGCCACGCCGTGACTCCACCACTTCGTAGTGATTGTGCCACTCTGTGGGCTAATACTGTCTTGCCGCTCTCCATAATTGTCCATTGTGCCACTGTCTGACCTCATTACTGCTGCTCTGCCGGTGACCTCCATCACGGTTAATCATTGTGCCACTCTGTGGCCTAATACTGTTTTTCCGTTATACATAATGTAATTGTGCCACACTGTCCTGGACTCATATGCTGCGAACGGTGCACATTCCTCACTGTTTCATTGTGCCACTCTGTTGGCCTAATACTGTTTTGCCACCTCAGGAATGATTGCGCCCACTGTCTGACCTCATACAAGCTGCCGCCCGTTGACACTCACACTGTGAGATAGTGCCCACTCTGTGCACCTCACATACTGTTTTTCCGACCTCAGAATGTCATTGGTTGCCATTGCCTGACCTCATGCTGCTGCTGCCAATGACCTCCACACTGTGTGTGATTGTGCCAACTCTGTGGCCTTATACTGTTTTGGCCGCCTCCAGAATGTCTTTGTGCCACTGCTGACCTCATGCTGCTGTGGCTGCCGCCGTCACCTCCAACCACTCATCACTAATGGTTGCCACCTGAGCTTTCAGCTTGTTTTTTTCCAGCTTTCGCTATGGCATGGCTTTATCAGGGCTAACATTCCCGCTTGAGTTTTTTGGTCAGTTTTGCCCTCTCTTTAGTGCCCAGGGAATTTTATAGTGATGCCCGATTCTAAAGAGCGGCGGCAGGCATGTGAGTGTCATACTAAATCACAACATGTATGAAGACCAAACACCAAGCTCCTCACTGCATATTTAAGCATGGGCAAAACGTTTCTACAGCACCCCTGCAGGCTCTGGGGCAGCCTGGAAATAGTGTTTTTTAACCGTGATTCGTGCCGAAGTATATTAGGACCACGAAACGTATTTTGTCGGAAAAATATCGGCGAAGAGTGACCGAAAAACAGAATTTGAGAAGAAATTCGGCCATCCTCTAATTTGCGCCTATCAATTGCAACATGCACCTCGATGATGGCGCCCTTTACCTTACACTAACCTATGAAATTGCTAATGTGCGCCATTTGAGCAATGCACCTAAAAAGGCGCAAATTGTCTTTTTAGGCACAATGCGCCTTTTTTAGGCAACATTAATTTTTACCTATGCCAAGGTATACCTCTACACCAAGCATTTTTTCGACGAAGGATGCGTACTTTCTAGGCACCTCGTTACCACTGATTCAATGCGCCTAAAAACCGCCGTGGCGATGCCTATTTTTGGACATGAGAAATATTAAAATAGCTTGTTGAATGGGATGTAGAATGGAAACATTTACTCAAACGAACAGCAAAATGTTCGTTTCGGCTCAAGTTCTAAAAAATCGTGAAGTTCGACTCGAACTTAACTTTTCTCGAACGGTTCGATGAACACTATACATTACAAGTTCTGAGGAATCCCTCCCAAAAAAAAAACATACTTTATATCAATTTCAGGCTTTCTTCTGATTTAACATTTTGCTAAAACGCCGATCCGATGAGATTGCATGACCATTGTAACAGGTTCCCTTTATACTCTGCTGCATGTGTGTAAAAGTTACTGAATGATGTAAATATGGATCCTTTCTAATTGGGGGTAAATACTTTCCAGTAGCTCATACTTTCCCTTCCCTTATCTAGAGATTTTCTGTAAATGTTTAGAAACCTCCTAAGCCCTCAAAAACACTTAAAGGGGTTTTGCCAGGATTGTTGCCATTATCTGCTAAAGAAGCAAATGTAAACAACAGCAATGCTGAGCTGAGACGAAGAGAGAAAAGCACAGAGAACAGAGCATTGCATAAGGGGATCGTCGTCTGAAATGTTCCACTCAAATAGAATCAAACTACAACTAGGGGCATTCTGTATACAAAAGACACACAGCTTTTCTCCACAGCCAGCTTGAAAGCTCTCTTCATGTTCACCCTGTCATCAAATAAAGCAGGCGATCTACTCAGATAATCACACTACAACATAGTGGATTTCTGTTATACTTAACACCAACATATTTCTTCTCCGCGGTGCTTGAAAGCTTCTTCAGCTCCCTCTCATCAATAAGAGTCGTGATCTGCGCAAGCCCTCGGCCAGCCAGCTCTTGTCAGGTCGTACTTCTAACAGAAGCATTTTAAAGTAACTAAAGGGCAGGTAAGGCAGACTGTAGAGCTCTCTCCTCAGGCTGCAATTTTTGTAATTCACATATATTTAGGACAAGTGATTAAATACCCATTTTTGAGGATCCCACGTCAACATTACATCACACAGGGCCATTCACACAGGGTTTTACCTCACATCTGTGGTATCCGTGAAGAAAATAACCTGAAGGATACTGCGACGTAGCCACCATGGTCCCATAGAAATCAATAGCGTAAATGTAGTCCTATCTGGACAACATTTGTTCTTTTACCTCACTGCCCTATAGAGATCAATAGTGCAAATGTAGTCCTATATTGGCTACTTGTGCTCTATTTAACAGCAGTATACACTTCCCCTTTGGAACACAAAAGTGTGGTAGACTGCCAGGAAATAGAGCAAACATAGTCCACACAGGACTACTTCAGTTCTATTGACCTATATGGGGCAGCAAGGGCTAAGTTGCAGTATCCGTCAGGGTATTTTTTTTTATACAGAACACTGATAGATACCATTGACGGGGTGTAAAACTTTATGTGAATTGACCCTTTTCTTCAGTAAAACAGTATGATAAAGCGAGAGACATTGAGATAATTTTCCCCCATATTTGTTATATTGCAATATCCCTGACTTCAGTTGTGATAGGGTTACCAAATTGGGCAACATATGAGTACTGGAAGAAGCAGACTCCATAGACACATCAGCTTTGTCTATATAGCATGCATTTTGTCTTATCAGCATGTCCAGTTTATGTAAGGTATTTCTACACAAGCAATGACTTCATAGGTCACAAATCACAAGCTACAGTCACTTAGCTGTCGTGAGTCACGAAACAGTCACAAAACAGGGAAACTGCAATATAAGCTATCTCAGCAAAACATCTTCCATTAACCATTTCTTGATAAGGATCTTCTGACAAAAAAGACATCACATTTTACAATCTTAGCAGATTATCTACACAGTTTTAAACTATAGAAGTCAACAGATTTTTAGGTGAACTCATAATTCTATTACATATCACAAGCATATCAGAGTGCGCTGTGGAGTTCCTCAGCTCTTTTCCCACAAGCCTTTGCTTTATGCAAAACAGTCAGTGAGGTCTGAAAGGCGTGTAAATCCTCACACTCACCAATTTATTATTAGCTCTCCCCAAGGAGAGATTTTGCCCCCTTCTAAGCATATCAATAAAAAAATAAATTCACAAGCATTTATTATCAATTGGTATACTGGAAAAAAGAAACAGAAGTGGAAGTGGATCGTGAAGTCCACAAATGACTTTTTTTGTTGTTGCTAAGGTTTTTATCTTAGAGTTTAGAGCAAAGAAAGAGCAGCACATAAAGGTTAGGGATGGGGGATAACGCCACAATTGCTTATGCTCGTTAAACTTGTCTGTGTTATAAAAGGGTAAAAAAGTTATCTTTGTATTCTGTACAGCAACCACTAGGCCAAAAAAATTATATTGTGAAAGTAATCTGTTAGCACTAGTGATGAGCGATTACGTTGACTATCGTTATCGGGTCGATAGTCGATATCGGCAATTATAAGACGATTTCGCGCATAGTCGATAATAGATTATCGCAGGATAACCAATAAGTCTCATGGACCTCACCCATCACTGCGAAGCAACAAAAACCTCATTATTACATCCACTAACAGGGCTGGTAAGAAGTGGTACATTAAATCACAAACAATCAAATGGATCACATGCTACATTCCTTAGGCAACACACTCTAGGTTATAAATGCCACAGTAAAAAAAGTCAACACACCATTACACTATCCCTGTCTTGTACACAGGCATGGACCCTTAAACCTGCATCACCCACAATTTAAAAAGTGCCAGAAAGGCAAGTCAGGTTTGATCCATCATCTTACTTGAAATGGACATTGAATATCCCTGTACCCTCGGAAACCGCAGCATGAGCCAAACCTGATGAACCCACTGTTTAAAAAGTGCCGGTGAAAAAGAAGTCTGTGAATCACCATTTATTCGTTCATGCTGGGACATTGACTATATCTGATTCCTGGGTCCACAGCATGATGCCCCTAACCTGTTTGATCCACAGAAAAACAAAGTCGGCTCTATGTTATTTTTCGTACAGTGACTGTCAATTTGTAGATCTATTATTTTTGGTAATTGACATTGTTTACAGAATTTATTTTGGAAGTTTTGTATTTAAAGTTTTACTTATTATATTTTGCATTTTTTTTCTAAGGTGAATAACATTACTGCATACACCCCTACCACTGCACGTTTTTTAAAGGTATTGTTTTAAACCGTGTAGATGGGTTAATTCGTCGCACACCACATAAGTAATACAAATAGCCTAATCATCCACAAACATACATTCTAAGTTGAGTTGTCATTTGCCCCTCCTGGTATTCTGAGAGGGTGATTCAGCCAAATCAATGCAATGGTTTCATTTTACCTCCAAATCCTTCTTCAGTGTTAGGGACAGACCCCCCCTGGAGGGATAAAATGTTGCGACCCCATAGTGACTCAGCCCAAGAAAAATTTTAAGCCTCAAATTGTGCAATCTTGTGTCCAGCCCTGACCCCTTTTTGACACTTCTTACCTCACAGACAATCCATGGAGAGCTTTTGGAAAGTCTCTTATTAAAAGACAGCAATTCCAACATGCTCATTCTCAAATCCCTCAAATCAAAACAAATTGGCTGGGATTGAAATTTAAGTACTAGGTTACCTCTATAAACAAAGCTTGAATGACCAAAAGTGAAAAAAACACCATGTATGAAATGTATACGGGTAATATAAATCGGTATTTTGGCAAATATCCAATTCACATGTGGTGAACCTACAAAATTGCTGTGTATTCAAATTTTAACTTGCAAAAGTAGCTCTGATCAACCAAGCTTGGACTGACCAAAAGTGAAAAAACACCCTGTCTGAGAATGTCTTGTAAAGATAATATAAAACGGTATTTTTGGCACACTATTCAGTACACATTTGTGGTGTCTACAAAGTTGACTGATATCAAATTTAAACTGCAAGGTGGCTCATCAACAAAGCTGGCCTGCGCCACAGTGAAAAAAAAAACACGTATCTGAACTGTATACGGGATTAATAAATAGGTATTTTTGGACCCTATCAACCTGTGATGCGATACAAAATTGCTGGATTCAAACTTTTAATGCAAAGGTGGCTCTATATCAAACAAAAGCTGGACTGGGCAAAATTGAAAAAGAGCACCTATCTGAAATGTATACTGATAATAAAAGTGGAGTTTTGCACCTAACAATTAGACCTGCAGTTACTAGAAAAGATCTGTATCCTAATATAAGGCAATGCAATGTCTAAACAAAGTTTTGGCTGTACAATATCCAGTATCCTTTATAGAGCTTGTCTGTGTTCACCGGCGGGGCCCCCTCCCTCTTCGGCACCCCGCTCCCCCCCATGACTTTACAGCGGTAGATGCTCCTTTAAAATTCTCTGCCTAACTACCTAAAATCTGCAAATCTCTGATCTAACTAAGTTCTAAGGATCACTGCTAAAAGTAGAGCTGTCTCTGTGAAAAAATAGAATAATTTCGCTGAGCTGTTTGGACAGAGGCAGAGCGCACTTCCTACTGCTTTGAGATGCTGAGAGACACTGATCATGAACAGGAAGGGCTGTTCTATGTAAAACGAGGTCATGTGATTTTTCCAGCCAATCGCAACCATACACATCCCAGTCATGACGTCGCACACACATCTCACCCTGCTCTATTCTGTAAGCTGATTTGCTGGCCGCCAAAATGACAGAAAACTTCGAAAATGGCGCGATATTAATAGATTATGCACAGATTTTAACCTAAATTATCGCGTGATCGACAAAATCCGATCATCATAAATACCGTGCCGATTTCAACTTTGTCGATAATAATCGCTCAACACTAGTTAGAACTACATTTTTCACAATAATCTTGGTCTGAATTATGAAATGTGACTGTTTAAAAGATTATGAAATTGAAAGAAAAAGTTCAAATTATTTTTGAAAATTTTTCATTAGACTTATTATTTCCCTTTCTTTATTAGAATATCATTCACACCCATTAATTCAAAGTTGTAAAGTGCTTAGATCATGTAATTAACCAATGCCGCCGCCAATAACTTTGTGAGCCATACTTAACTTTTTGCTGCGGGTCGTTTCCGGGCATGAAGCCACAGCGGAGGAGAGATAATATCTTGAGCAATATTTTATGTGTTACGATTTAGCAAAATAATAAGAAACTTGTACTGAACAAGACTATAAGAAAGAAAAATGATCCACCACATCTTGACATGAAGTCTGTGATTGTAGCTTTCCCAACTACTCGTGTCACACATTCTCCTAAACGATCTCGGCCATTCTTCAAAGAAAAGATTGGTTATGCGACAATTTCTAAAATTTAAAACAGTTCTTATAGTCCACTGAGCCAAGAATGGTGAATGGTTCACATTGTTCACATCTCTGCAGCTAAGACCTAGTAGGTGATTGCAGAGAACACACCTATATTTGTGATGTTGCTAACACTTGAAACCAAGGATTTCTGCTACTCAACTGCTTCAACAACTCTCAGGATTGATCAGCTGACTGTGCAGCACAAGTGAGCTCAATTAATGGACTGGTTTATTGCTAGCCCTCTATAAAATTAAAGTTCACTTAGCTGTTGGCACAGAGATCTTGAGTATTGTGATCAGGCTTGGACTGGTCCTCAGGTGAATAGGGGAATCCCCCAGTAGGCACCTGAGCATGGCAGACATGGAGTTGTTTTTAACTGCATATATATTCTTGGAAGAGGAAGAAAAGCAGGGAAAAAGAGGCAAAAGGCAAGAAACAGGGGATAGGAGGCATGTACAGTCATTTACAGTAGCCGTAGGGTGGTCCCCTAAAATAAACTCCAACGGTGGGCCCAGAAACAGCTCAACTGATGGGCCCCTAGACTCAACTCCACCTGTGGGCCCAAGGCACCCCAGTCCAATACTGCTTGTGATCTGTTTGTATTCTGTTTCTAGTATCTTACATATTAATTCTCGTTGTGTCCTGCTTTGGTTTAGTTTTCTGTGCCCAGTGAGTAAGAGCCATGTTTGTCTTTAGTTCTCTGGTTGCTTTAGCTCTGCCCTGTGTCAGTTTTTCAGTGAGGTCTCTTTGGTATTTCTCTGCTGTTTTGATTAGGGTCAGCATATTAGTAAGGATACCCTCGGGGATGGAATAGGGCTATTGGATATGGTCTTATGGTCAGTTCTCACGGCAGGTTTTTTAGTGACAGATTCAGGGAAAACTAATCATTGGGGTCAGAGATTGTTTGGTGTCCTGCTTCTGGATTAAAGTAATTTATCATTCCATCTCCATCCGGGCTTTTTTCATCGATTTATCTTGCTGTCCGTCAGCTGACAGGTAAGTTAGACATTTAATTTTGATACATGTGTAATACTGTATATTACTGACATATGTCTGCTGATTGGCTCCACTCCATGTTGTTTGCCATCCATGCCAACCACCATCATTACATACTGATTACCACGCTAAATTTTCTGTGTTTTTTCTCTTTTCTTCCAACACCCTGGTCATATAAAGTATGATTCAGTTACTATTTTTTCTGTCTTGTCCATTTCCCCTGCTTGTTTACAGAGGTGCAACATAACAACACCCACAGCACCTAACAGTTACAAATGAAGTGAGGAAGAACATTCTGAAAATTTTTGAAATTTCCCATCATTTATTGCTAGTCTTCTAACAATAAAAAGGGGTTAAATTGGAATTGTAAAACTACTAATGCGTCATCAGTTCATCAGATTTTTTTAAGGACCAGTCCAGTTCTGATGTGGCTTTGAGGTTCCTGTATGTTAGACACCCTTATAAATTACTCCATCTAAAACATTGCATCCCTTAAAGTATTCACAACAGCATATAGGACGTTTTTTAACCCTAAATGTATCAAAGAAATGAAAGCAAAGTGGAGCTTAGCTGCCACAGTTGTGATTGACCGCAGCATCTAAGAGGTTAATCGGTCGCGACCGGAGTCAACTTTGGTCATGACTGACAGTGCATGAAGTCAGCTGTAATATACAGCTAGTTCCATACACTCATCGTGCAGGTTCTACTTTTGAGACAGCCCGATGTTCATATGGATAAGTGGTTAATCATCGAATCTCCGTATTTCACAGACCTAATTGACTGCACTGAATCTCTGTTATTTTTCTAGGTTGATTTGCAGAAGGAGGATGCGTTTCTTGTGCGACACACACTTCATCAGTTCAGCAGTTGCACGCAAAACACATCTTCCTTCTGCAAAGAAACCTAGAAAAATAACATAGAGATTCAGAGCAGTTAATTTGGTCTGTGAAATACAGAGATCCGATGATTAAATGATCATCATGCGGTTCCGCAAATGGGTCCCAGTGCATCGCAGATAGACAGCAGCGAATCTCATCTCCTTCAGTTCTAATTTACTGGATGTGCTTCTGAGTGTTGTGCCTCCACTTGCGCAACACGATAAGGTTAGTGTGTAGGTGGTTATATACTAATGCTTCCAACTGTAGTTGCAATACTTGAGCTAGAGAGCGCTATCTCCTTTTTCTTTTAGAACACAATATTCACGACATACCAGTATGTCAATTTACGGGAACCCCTTCCTGAATATGACTTACTGGTATGTCAAATACCAGTAAAGGATTAAAATAGTTGTCAGGCCAAGCAAAAAAGAAAAAAAATAATCTTTAGTGGTTTTATTAATTTGTGGGTGTCGTTCTTGTTAATTTGAAGATTCTTGTGCTGTGTTTCTTGAGCCTCCTTTCTCTGCAGCTGAGCATCAGCATTTTCTGTATTAAAAGTGTTTCTGTTTTCCCTGTAAAACTACAAGCCCCATGATCCTTTGCTGCACCATGTCTGTCTTTTATCCTTTTAAGCTCAGTCTCAGTCACAACACCTGATTCCTCTCCGCCTTGGGATACAGGAGTATATATGGCTTCAACGGCCGTAACACTGTTCATGTTATCCCCTGGGCTCAACATAGAGCTGTCTCTTGTGTGCAGAGTCATACAAAATGACTAAACTTCCTGTAATCAAAAATTATAAAGAATTACAAGAAAATTGGAAAGACTAAACAAAGAATGGCATTTTTCATTTTTTTGTTTACATTTTTTTCTCCCTGGACGACCATTGAATTACCTATAAAAAGTTTAAAATAAATACTTATTTTCAGAAGCTTCTATCAACTAGATTCTTTAAAAAGTAGCTACTTTCTTACCATATATTCTTAAAGAGGTTTTTCCAAGAAGTGATTTCCTTAGCTAACAGGCTGATACTCTCCTCTAAAGTCTTAAAAAAAAGGTGCGTTGTGTTCCTGTGTTTAAAAAAACAAGTGCCTCCTCCGTGATGTCATCGCTCCACCTCCCATGCACGCTCCTGAGGCTGATATTCAGTCTCAGTCTTTGTAGTTGAGCAAACATGTTATATATGTTTTGTGATCTCCCTCTTATCTGCTCAAGAGAAAAGATTAGATCAGGCAGCCTTCACTGACTAGGAGAGACAGAGCTGTAATGTAATTATATAAGTAAATACAGGAGCTGCCTCAGGTGAGGGAGAAGGGCTGAGCAAGGAGCATGGAGTTGACTGATAATTACATTACAACCAGCTGATTCTCTATACAGCAGCTAATGTAAACAGTCAGGAAACTAAGGGCATGTAAGCGAGGCTGCAGCTCTCAACAGGCCTTTCATTTTTGTAATCACCTATAATTAGAAAAGTGATTAAATACCCATTTTGGAGGATCCCACATCAACATTAGATCATGGCAAAACCCCTTTAAAGTAAATGTTTATATCTGGATAATAACTAAAGAGTAGTGTTGAGCGATTTTTATTCGACACGACAAGTTTGAATCGGCAAGGTTTTTATGGTGATCGAATTTCCAGATCATGCATAATTAAGGTAAAATCTGTTGCATCATCACCCGCGCTTCCCTGTAATTTTGGCGGCCAGCAAATCAGATTACAGAATAGAGCAGTGGTGAGATGTGTTGGCGAAGTCATGACTGGGCTGTGTATGGTTGCGATTGGGCTGGAAAAAGTTCACATGAACCATCGGTTTTAACATAGAACAGCGTTTCCTGTTTCCAGTCGAAGTGTCTCTCAAGCGTCTCATAGTGATAGGACCTAGTCGCTCTGTCCTGTGGCCAAACAGCTCAGCGAAATTAGTTCTATTGTTCTTAATCTGCACCAGAGAAACCTCTATCTATTAGCTGAGGATCCCTTCCAATTTAGTTAGATTAAGAGATTTGAACATTTTATGTAGTTAGCTATAGAATTTTAAAGCAGCATTACGTTGTAAATTCACGCTGGTGGAGCTGGGGGGGGGGGGGGGGGGCCCGCGCGGGCGAACACAGACAAAGCTCTATCTATAAAGAACACTGGATAAAGTTCACCAGACTTAGTGTAGACATTGTAGAGGAATAACTTATTATTAACAGTTTGCTAGTGAAATATTTCCTGATATTGGGCAGCCTGAACTTATATTGATAAACATCATTTCTAGTAACTGCAGGCTCTTTGTTAGCTGCAAAACTCCACTTTTATTATCAGTATAAGCATTTCAGATAGTGTTCAATTTACACCTTTACAACCTGTGACTGTTGATATATCCACCTTGCACTTAAATTACAAACCAGCAATCTTGTAGTCAGCACAGGTGTTTTTTGTTCCAAAAATACCGTGTTTCGTTCGAATACATCACAGTTACGTGTTTTTTGACTTTTGCGCACTCAGCACTGTTCATTGACGCAGCATCTACGTAAATCTTAAAAAACCGCAATTCTATATTCATCACAGGTGAATTGAAAGGTGCAAAAAAAATAAACTGTTTATTATGTCAAAACATAACAGTTACGTGTTTTTTGACTTTTGCGCACCCAGCACTGTTCATTGACGCAGCATCCCTAAGTAAATATTAAAACAGCAATAATATATTCACCACAGGTGAATTTGAAAGGTGCAAAAAATACCGTTATTGTATCAAAACATAACAGTTACGTTTGTTAGTTTTGACCATTTTGCCGCACCCAGCACTGTTTTCATTGACGCAGCATCTTCTACGTAGAATCTAAAACAGCAATTCTATATTCACCACATGTGAATTGAAAGGTGCAAAATATACCGTTTATTTATATCAAAACATAACGATTACGTGTTTTTTGACTTTTTGGCGCACCCAGCACTGTTTTCATTGACGCAGCATCTACTAAATCTTAAAACAGCAATCTCCATATTCACCACAGTGAATAGAAAGGGCAAAAAATCCGTTTTATTCTATCAAAACATCACAGTTTACATGTTTTTTTTGACTTTTGCGCAACCAGCACTGTTCATTGACGGCAGCATCTACGTAAATCTTAAAACAGCAGATTTCTATATTCACACAGGTTGAATTGAAAGGTGCAAAAAATAACCGTTTATTATATCAAACATAACAGTTACGATTGTTTTTTTGAACTTTTGCGCACCCCAGCGACATGATCAGTGACCAGCATCTCTACTAAATCTTAAAACAGCAAATTTCTATATTCACCACTAGGTGAAATGAAAGGTGCAAAAAAAATACCGTTTATATTATATCAAAACATAACAGTTACATGTTTTTTGAACTTTTGCACACCCAGCACTGTTCATTGACGCAGCATCTACGTAATCTTAAAACAGCAATTCTATATTCCAGCACAGTTGAATTGAAAGGTGCAAAAAAATTACCGTTTATTATATCAAAACATAACAGTTACGGTTTTTTTTTGACTTTTGTGCGCACCCAGCACTGTTCATTGACGCAGCATCTACTAAATCTTAAAACAAGCAATTCATATATTCACCACAGGTGAATTGAAGAGGATGCAAAAAAAACCGTTTATTATATGCAAAACATAACATTTACGTGTTTTTTGACTTTTTGCGCACCCAGCACTGTTCATTGACGCAGCATCTACTAAATCTTAAAACAGCATTCCTATATTCACCACCAGGTGAATTTGAAAGGTGCAAAAAAATACGTTTATTATATCAAAACCATAACAGTTACGTTGTTTTTTTGACTTTTGCGCACCCAGCACTGTCATTGACGCAGCATCTACTAAATCTTAAAACATCAATTCTATATTCAAATACAAAAAACCACAGGTGAATTGAAAGGTGCAGAAAAAATACCGTTTAATTATATCAAAACTTAACATTTTACGTTTTTTTTTGATCTTATGCGCACTTTTTGATCTACGTAATCATTAAAACAGCAATTCTATATTCAAAAAAAACCACAGTGAATTGAAAGGTGCAAAAAAATACCGTTTATTTATATCAAAACATAACAGTTACGTTTTTTTTGATTCTTTGCGCACCCAGCACTGTTCATTGACGCAGCATATCTACGTAAATCTTAAAACAGCAATTCTATATTCACCACAGGTTATTTTGAAAGGTGCAAAAAATGACCGTTTAATTAAACCAAAACGTTTATTGCACTTTTGCCCTTCCAGATTTGTTAGTATCTGAGACCTATGCAGTTAAATTTGAATCCAGGACAATTTTTTTTTGATTAGAGGATTTTTTGACAATAGCTGTTATTTGCCGTCTTTAATAAGAGACTTTCCCAAAACTATTCCATACCTTCTCAAATTTTTATATTCTGACATGAAGCCGAAATGCAGGAGGTAACGAGCAAGAGGGGGTAGGCACATGGAGTTAGGTACGAGAGAAGGTCTCCTTCCAGTGCTGGCGACAACCACGCATGCCAGCGGATCGTCCAGTTGCAGGACCGTCAGGCCTGCATCGCTTGGTCAGGGCCCTGTGAATCTAATAACGAACATCGTCGCCAATCTGTCCTTCAGTGGTTAATGCAACCTGCAACTAGCAGTCTTACTTTCCTCCGTCCTCGCAGTCACGGCCACATAATGTCAGTCATCAGCATCAACAGCATCGTCCCAACATGAAGCAGCCCAAATGGATCCCAACTCGTGTACCCACCACTGTGATAATCCATTTTCTTAAGACCTCCTTTGATGACAAAATGCGGTTGGGGTCAGAAGGCATGTTTTAAAAGATCAAGATGGCCAAAAAGGATGATTTTTCTCTGCTCTGACGCCCAGTTACTGATGCCCATACAGAGGAGGTGAAGGAAGCCGGTCAATCGGCCAAAAATCCCGGCGGTCTGGCAAAGCCCTTGCAGTGCCCCTGCTTGTACCCGCAGCCTATCTGATGTCAGAAGTCCAGGACGACCAATCACCTTTGTTGATGATATTGATGTGACGATATTGCGGGATCCATCCTGTCTTTTCCTGCAGAATTTGCTTGCGAGCGATTCAATCAGTGGACGAGGAGGAAGACGTTGGGGTATGTCAATACGGGTCCCGCCACAAAAAGGGAAGAGGCGGTCGCAGAAGTCCGCTGATATGAGTTCCGCCAGCCATGGTCAGCGCAAGACCCCCCGCTCCTCGCTTATCGCCGTCAAAAGGTCCAGGACCTCTCAAGCCTGGGGCCGTCCTTTGAGCAAGCCTCTGATTCACCCAGCGATGTCCATAGCACCCTTGCCGAACGCATAAGTAGAGGCAAGAACCTTAGTGGTTAACGACCACCAGTCAATTCTAGTCACATGCAGCGAATGGCATGAGTTGAAATGGAGGGAACACTTTGGCCAAAAAAGCCAGGACCGACGCCGCCTCCAACCCACTGTCACGAACACCCTCGTGTCCTCCCTCCGCCTCCAGCTCCTCCCCCGCCACCTACCAAAGGGCGTACATCAAGCTGCCCATGTCTCCCTAAGAGTCATGATCAGGGATCAGCCTCCGCTTCAGCCTCCACCAGTCGCCCGAGTACCACCAGCACCACCAGAGACCCGATCCTAGCCCCATCTCCTTCCGCCAGTTTGACAACCTGCACCCGTACAGGCGCAGTTTAGCAGCCACCTTCTGTCTCCAGGTTTGGGAGCAAGAAACACTTTAAACCCAAAGCCAATCCCAAAGCAAAAAGCCTGAATGTCGGCATTGCAAGGCTTTTGGCCTTGGAAATGTTTGCCTTTCCCGTTCTGGTGGACACAGATGGTTCCGCCACGTCATGATGGCCCGCGCTTGCCCCCAATACCAGATGCCGAGCAGGCATTTCTTTGCCAGAAAAGCCGTCCCTGTCCCTGCCCTGGCCAGCCACGTGTCATCTAAAATTCAAGCACTTGTCTGCATCTTGGCCGGTAAAAGTCCATCTCACCACCGACACATGGACTAGTAAGCACGGCCAAGCCGCTATATCTCTGTGACAGCTCACTGATGAGTTTCTGGGTGGATGTTCTCTGGGGTGACGGGGCTCTCTGGCTCGGCGCACGCTCATTCAAAACCGCAGGGATGGAGCGGGTTCTTTCCCCCAAAGGTCCTCTGTTGGGCATCACGTGCCCAGAGACACCAGCCGTGTTGAAATTAATCCCATGCCTTGAGACCGTCCACACACAGGTCAGGAGTCTGTGGACGGCTCTAAGCAACGAGAAACGAGCACGGGCTGGGTACAAGAAACCATGTTGCCAGCGACGGGTTGGTGTGCGAAAACGGGCGAAATCTGGCAGGCCGCCCTTAAGATCGGTAGGGACTGGAGCACATCCCTTTGCCTAGCACCATGCATGAAACTTGTCAGTCCATAAATTTTCTAAAGACTACCCGGTCTGGACTGCCTGCTCGAAGAAGGCTCGAGGTCTGAGTTTACGCGACTTCCCCCGTTCGCAAGTCCCTGCTTCAGTACCCGCCTGGCTGCGTTGGCAAGCATCAGCTCGGCCTCCCCGTCAACCGTCTCATGTTGACGTTGCGAACACGCTGGAATTCCACTCCTCCACACATGATCCAGCGATTGTGCAGCAGCGCAATTGCCATACGACAGTACGAAGTGACACAATTGGCCTGAAAAGCAGCGGTACGGACCTAGGGGATTTGTAACCCAAACCTGGAGAGTGGAGGCAGGATGAAAAGATCTCTGCACCATCTTGCCAGATTTGAAGAATGCCACCAAAATGGCATTTGCGGACAATTTTTGGTCCCTTGTCAGCATGAGCATTGTGTGTGAATCTTAGTTCTGGAAACGTCGTTGGACACTCTAAAACAACAGGTACCCACCCGCCATCGACGGAGGAGGAGACGGCACAGGATGCGGACAACGGAGCCTATCTCTCCGTTCATATCCAGCAATGCCCGACAGTTTCCATCCACAATTTCACAATTTTCATCGGTCTTCATTAGGCAGTGGTTCGGGTCCAGAGCTAGTGCAAGGTGGCGGCATCAGCTCTCAATGGTGCATCCATCTCAGGCAAGTCAATGGCTGGTGTTTAAAGCTGTGCCCGGAGGCAGCGGAGGAGAGAGGTATTCCTAGACACCGATGTTACCGACGTCCCTGCCTGTGGAAAAAGTTGGTCGCGAATTTGAGGCGAGGAGGAAGAAGAGTAAGATCAGAATCTAGTGCCCCTCTACCCAGAGGCATGGGGAAATCAAGGCTCCATCTCTCACATGAGTGCTTGGATGCTCCATTTTCCTCCAACATGATCCTCGCATTAGAGGCCATCAAGAATTAACAACATTACTGTTATGGCCATCCTCTGGACCCCGGTACAAAACAAAAATCAGCACTTTCCTTCCACCCACCCAAATAGAGAGTAAAATGCAGGAAATGGAGACCTTGCCTGATTGAACAACTTGGAGACATCGTTGCGTCTGCTTCACGTTCCCCAACTGGCACGGTGGGAACAACATCAGCGACGTGACCAGCAGTAGAGGCCAAGTAGTCGTAGCGCAGCAGCAGGCAATTGGCAGAAGCCTAATGGTTGGACCTCTGGCAATCTTTGTTTTACCACCTCACCAACGCATGCAATGCAGGGCACACATCCACACAACAGAGAACAGCTTAAGATCATGGTGCACACTATCTGCGTCTCACAAACCGATTGTTTTTGCAAGTGTTCCGGACCCCAATCGACTACTTGGGTATCCAAAATGTGACTAGATGGCCCGAGCTGGCTCGTCACCGTCCATATGAGGTGTTGTCCTGCCCAGCAGCCAGCTCATATCTGAGCGGCACCTTCATCACAGCTGGTGGAGTCAATAACAGACAATACGCAATCCGGGCTTTCCACAGATAATGTGGATCGTTTTACTTCATTCCAGATGATATCGAGGGCATGATCTCTGATGATGTTTCCCCCAATTGCCGAGGTCACCATTAGTTGCCAGTCTACTTCACATTCCTGTTTCAAAACAGAAAATGGGTCCTGCTTGAAAAACTTTTTTTAAACATGATCATTTCTTACTGCAATGTTATTCTCCTGTTTTCCCAACAGTTCATTTTGCTGGTTTTTTGCAGTGAGGAGAAGCTGTAAAAGACAGCAAGGTTTCATGACAACACCGTATTCCATTTACTCACTTTATCTTAAGAAGTTGATTCGCATGACAATGTTTTTTTGAGGTCTATGTATGCTGGAGATACAGCAATAATCATGGTCGCTTTGTGAACAGAATGTGACCTTTCATAAGTGGCATTTCTCCTCACAATTTTTAATAGTGGCTGAGAAGTCATATTTATAATTTTATTGGGGTCATGTTGCTGTGAGATCAGCTATAAATATGGTCCTTTGGAACAGAAATGTTGGCTTCTAAGTGGCATTGTCTCCCTCAACAATTTTTAACAGTGGCTGAGAAGATCATTTTTTATAGATTTTTTGGGGTCATGCTGCTTTGAAATGCAGCAAAACTACAGGTCCTATAATAAAAAAAAATTTGTTTTCTAACAAGAACATTTGTTCTTTCACAGATTGACCAAAGTGGCTCAAGGGTCCATGCTTTGAATTTTTGAGGGCATTTGCTGTTACATGCAGCAATACTACAGGTCCTTATTCTAAAAAATGTTTGTTTCTAACAGACATTTGTTCTTCACAATTGACCCAAAGTGCTCAAGGGTCCATGCTTTGAATTTTTTGGGCTTTTGCTGTGACCCATGCAGCTAAACTACAGGACCTATTCTAAAAAATGTTGTTTCTAACAGACATTTTTGTTCTTCACAATTGTCAAGAGTTGCTCCAAGGGTGATGGTGCTGTCAGACAACAGGAATAGGTAGGACACTGTTAATGGACACATATTTGCCGAAATGACTTGTTTTGCAAAATCTTAACAAAAAGCTTAGCTATAAATCCCTGTATTGAGCAACCCATTTAATACAATGAAAAAAAGAGAAACAAAACATGTGGTATTCAACCTATTTTAAAAATGTGTTTTCTAGAATTAAAAGTTACTAAAAAACTTGCATGTACAAAATAGCTGTTAAAAAAATTCCTCTTTATGGAATTGTACAAGGGAGGACAGAAAAATCTTGACCAGGATGTAGGATTATTCAGAGACATGGAGTATGGAGCACGGACAGAGAACAAAGTACAGAGACCATTTCCACCAGCACGTTGAGTATAAATGAGAAAAAGAATGGCCAAGATAAAAGGGCACTGGTGTAACAGGAGCGTTTACCCACACAGAATTTCAGTGAAGCTCATTGGTCCACACTCCATCAACGGAGGGCAAGCGCTACCTCAGGTATTGACTTGTGTACAGAGAAGGCTGGAGTTCTCACAATTACGCTTCCGCACTCTGCTTCATCACGACAGTTTTCGTTGCTGCGTCATCAAGGGCATTTAACCCTGCTGTTAATAATGACGGACGCTACCTAACTCCAGCCTGGGCTTTCACCGCACCCACTGTAACTCTACCGGCCCTGGTCATGCTGTGGCCCAGGTACAGTATAGTCAATGTCCAGGTGAAACTAAAAATGGTGGTTGAAAGACACCTTTTTCCGGCAGCTTTTAAAATGTGGGGGTCGATTGCAGGTTTGGGACATGCTGTGGCCCAGGACAGGTACAGTCAATGTCCAGTGAAACTAAAATGGTGGTTGAAAGACTCCTTTTTCCTGCACTTTTTAAATGTGGGGGTCTTGCAGGATTGGGGCTCAATGCTGTGGCCCAGGACAGGTATAGTCAAGTCCAGTGAAACTAAAATGTGGTTGAAAGACTCCTTTTTCCGCACTTTTTAAATGGGGGGTCCTGCGAGGTTTTGGGGCTCATGCTGTGGCCCAGGACCACGGTATAGTTCAATGTCCAGTGTAACTAAAATGTGTGGTTGAAAGACACCTTTTTCCGGCACTTATTAAATGTGGAGTCATGCAAGGTTTGGGGCCTTCCATGCAGTGGCCCAGGAAAGGTATAGTCAATGACCAGAGAAACTAAAAAGGGGTTGAAAGACTTCCTTTTTTCGGCACATTTTTTTGTAATGTTGGGGGTCATGCAGGTTTGGGGCTCATGCTGTGGCCCAGGGAGGACAGGTATAGTCAATGTCCAGTGAAACTAAAAATGGTGTGTTGAAAGACTCCTTTTTTTCCGGCACTTTTTTAAATGTGGGGTCATCAGGTTTGGGCTCATGCTGAGGCCCAGGACAGGTATAGTCAATGTCCAAGTGAAACTAAAAATGGTGGTTGAAAGACTCCTTTTTCCGGCACTTTTTAAAATGTGGGATGTGGGGGTCATGCAGGTTTGGGCTCATGCTGTGGCCCCAGGACAGGTAAAGTCCAATGTCCAGAGAAACTAAAAATGGTGTGCGAAAGACTCCTTGTGATTCGGCACTTTTAAATGTGGGGTCATGCAGGTTTGGGGCTCATGCTGTGGCCCAGGACATGTATAGAGGTCAATGTCCCATTGAAATATAAAATGGTGGGTTGTAAAGACTCCTTTTTTCCGGCACTTTTAAAAATGTGGGGGTCATGCAGTTTGGGGCTCATGCTGTGGCCCAGGACCAGAATAGGTCAATGCCCCAGTTCAACCTAAAATGGTGGTTGAAAAACTCCTTTTTGCGGCACTTTTTTAAATGTGGGGGGTCATGGAGTGTTTTGGGCTCATGCAGAGTTTTGGTTTGGGTTCCAGACAGGGATTTTCAATGTTTCCCAGCTTTCAAGTAACAAGTGGTTCAAATCATACTCCTTCTGGGCACTTTTTTTAGATTTGTTGGTGCATGCCAGGTTTAAGGGGTCAGGCTGTGTTACAAGACAGGGAATAGTGAATGTCTGTGACCTTTTTTCTGTGACTTTTATAACCTAAGTGTTTTTGCCTAAGATGTAGCACGTATCCATTTGACGTTGTGATGTTAATATTTCAGCTTCTCCTCCACCTTGTTTGGGTGTAATACATGAAGGTGTTGTTGCTCCTCCCCATAGACTTTAAATGGTCAGTCGCTCCATAATCGATGCTCCACTTACAGAAAACCTTATCGATAGCGGGGCCGACTATCCGACTAACGTCGAATCGCATAGCCAACTGCAATCGCTCAACACTACTAAAGAGGTTATTTTAAAGGATTCAAACTGCCTCTTCACTTTCAATCCTCAAAATTTTTAGCTTTAAACTTATCACTCATTAATCTGTACATTTTTAGCTCCTCAGACGATCATATAACTTTTGAGTGATGGTAAACAAGTAGAACAAGTTTTCATATATTTCAGGATCTCCTGAACAATTTTATTCTCTGCTTCAATGAGAAGACTTGTCATGTTTGCATATCAAGTGAAGCTTTACTTTATGGAAGTATGGCAATATATAATATCTAATTAATATGTGCCAATCAACATTAGGACATTATTTTTCAGTCTTAATGATTGATAAATTATGAGACATGTCAAGAAGGCCTTCCATATCAGTTCTGTGTATAATGGGACATTCTCAATCCATCCTACAACATTTTTAGCATATATAATCTAATACATGCCATACTGCAAACTCAAGTAATCTTCCAATCATGTAATCTTCCCTGGGACGAGGGCATAACAATAATTACAAAATTAATTGAAAGGTGATTAATTTACTGTGTTTTTAAAATAATGAATATAAAGAAACACAAAGTCCAACTTAGTTAGATCTTTAACAGTTAACCCCGTAAGCTGAAAATAAATTTCACGATTCCAACCTTTCTACTAATATTTGTCTACATGTTGGATGGCAAAGGACCGTGAAAAATGTTTTGACCATAATTTAAAAACTTTGGAGATAAAAAAATAGACAAAAATTAAAAGTAAAGAAAAATAAATTTTGAAATCTCCAGCATGCCACTCCCATGCGCATTACATAAGCGTTACATAGTTACATTTTTGTAAATAGCCCGAACGCCATTATCAGCACGTAACAAAACGCCCGCAGGCAAATTGTAATGCGCCCGATCCTTGGGAACGTGCCGGGAGTTCGTGCGCACTAGACACCGTAGTGAAGCTACATGTTTTTTTATAGCTTCGCTAACGGCATTTTCTAGGTGCATTATTCAGCTGGAACCGGTAGAGCACTTTCAAAGTGGTATACCCTTAGCCAGAACGTCCATGCAAGCGCTAGAGCGGTTCATACATCAGGAGCATGCATATGCCCTTATTTATAGCCGCGATGAAATTTGGCGTTCACATGCCAAATATTCATGCGGTCCGCCCTTGTGTTTTGGAACTGAGTGAAATCCAAACAGGGGTTCCGAATGGGTATTCCAGCCACAAAAATCTATGTGCGGCATTAAGAATGGGGCATAACGATTACGCCAGTTTTTTTCCTGGTGAATTATGAAGCCCAAAAAGAATGTATGAACAGGTGCACTTCTACTAAACTTTGGCGTGTAAAGTGCCTTTGTGAATAACGCACCCAAAGCCAACTTTTATTGCGCCAAAGAGTTAGGGTGTATTAAAATTGGAAATAAAAGTGATCAAAAAAGTTGCATCTATTCCAGAAATGGTACCAGAGTAAGTACCCTTTAACCTGCAAAAATTCCAGCCTCACTCAGGTCCATAGTTGGAAGAACAAAAAAAAATGGGCGGCACAAATTTAAATTTCTTTAAATGTTGTTTGGACTTTATTTTACAGTATCCCCATAACATAATGAAACCTTTTATATTTGGTATAGCTTGAATTACGATCAACCTGCAGACTACAGATACCACATTCATTTATACCGAAGGAGCGAACACCGTATAAACTAAAACCCCCCCCCCCCCCCCCCACACACACACACACACACACACACACTACACCACACACACACACCACAGCACACAAACATGGCACAGGTATGCTTATTCCAACATTTCGCCACAGGATTTTTTTTTTTTTTTTTTTGCAGTTTTACCAGTATATTCTATGTACAGGTAATGATATTATGATAAAGTTATGGCTCTGGAGGAGAGGGGGGAAACAAATTTAGAACCATATATAACTGGCTGTCAGGAAAAGGTTAAGAGTTGAAGGCAAGCCAACAGGTATTATTGAAGAACCCCTTACTTGGCCTGAATAAGCCTAAGTCCACACTCTACATGACTTGCAATAACATCCCGCTAATTACACTGATTGTGATCCTGGCTTTCTAAGGATCCATTTTCTAGTATAGAACATCACAAGGAGCATTGAATTTTACCATAAAACATGTGCTAAATCTCATGTCACTTCATGCGTGACAGGAAAATTATTCAATGCTGTATTTAACTTAATTAATTTATAATAACTGTTAATTATCAAGCTAACGCTGGTTTAGTCAATCCACATCAACAGATCCATAATTTTGATTAGACCTACATTCTTACAGTTTTGAAAGCTCTTAAGTAATAAATGGCCATAATTACGAAGAACAAAAGTTATGGAGCACTGAAAGAAATTTAAAATTTTTAAGTAAAAAATCATTTTGAAGTAAATGGCGTAAACTAAGAGAAGAAAAATAAACCTAACTTCCATGTTATAAATAACAAAAACTAATTTGCGCCAAACCAAAGTCTTCTCCAAAAGAAAATTCCACCTATCGGTAAACCTTGTTTCATGTCCTTTTATAGTAACTTAGTAGGTTACAGTTGTTAGAACGATTGCCTTAGATGCCTTACTACTGTAACCTTGACCCAACAGTCAACCTACCCTCAATCCAGACCTCAGCACATTTATCTTCCCAGCCCTCCACCCATCTATTCAATCTATCCATATAACCTCTGGCATCTTCCCTTCCTCATTAAACACGCCACCATCACACCCATCCTTAATAAAACATCTTCTCGATCCCCTCCTTACTGTCCAACATCCCTACCCCATCTCACTGCTTCCTTTTTGCATCCAAACTCCTGAGCAGCATGTCTATCTTCAACTGGTCCTCTCACCTCTCCTCAAATCTCTCCCTTGAACTCACTCTCCAACTGTCTTCCGACCCCACCACTCTACTAAACCCACCCTAACTAAAGTCACCAAATGACCTAGTAAAATGCTATACCTCACGCCACTACTCTGTGCTCTCCTCTAGACCTGTCCCTCTGCCTTTGACCACTGTTGCCATTCACTCCTGCTACAAATCCTCTCCTCCCATTGGCATCACGGACTTGGCCCTCTCCTGGATCTCCTCATACCTCTCTGATCAATATTCAGTGTCTCTAACTCTTGCACCACATCCTCCTTTTCACTCTCTCTGTTGGTATCACCAGGGGTCAGTCCGGCCCACTACTCTTCTCTATCTACACTCTTGGTCGGGTCAACCTCATAGCTTCACACAAGCTTTTCAATACCACCGTATGCGGGAGACCTCAACTTTACATCTCCGGTCCTGATATGTAACTCTCTTTTCTCCCGACCCGACTGCCTATCATCCAAATCCTACCTTCTTCTCCCACGCCTCCTAAAACTAAATGTGGAGATAAAACCGAATTCATCATCTTCTCAACCATTCCACTCGCATCCCCTCCACTTGATCTCACTGTCTATGGCTCTACACTCTCACAGGTCTCCGCAGTCCCGCTGCCTTGGGATAATCTTTGACTCCTCTCTGTCCTTTCAACCACACATCCAAGCCCTTACCTCTGCCCTGTCGCCTCCACTTAAAAAATATCTGTGGCATCTGGCAATTCCTCAACTTCAACAATACAAAAACATTAGTCCATGCCCTTGTCATCTCCCGCCTAGACTTACTGTAACAACACCATTCTCAGTGGCCTCCCATGCCACACTCTTGCTTCCCTCTTCAAAACCATCCTCAACTCCCTGCTGCCCTGTTTTCTCATCCATCTCTCTCCTCGCTACTTTCCTCTGCCTCTCCCCTCTTCATCCCTTCACTGGCTACCCATTCCCACGAATCCAGTTCAAGTTACTAAACATGACCTACAAAGCTCTCAATAACCTCTCTCACTCCATACATCTCTGCTCTAATCTCCAGATACTTCCAAGATCTCTCATGCTCCCCCATTCTCCTGGAACTCCATTTAACCCCCAAAACATCAGACTCTCCCCAACTTTCACCATTTTGAAAAGCAACCTTAAAACCATGCTCTTTAGGATTACTTATAAACTAGAGATGGGACGAATTTCCCGAAATTCTTTTCGTTCACTTCCGCGAATTTCTCGCAGAAAAATAACTTCGATCGCGAATTACTATCGTTGGACATCACGTTTAAAAAATAGCTATTTCCAGGCTGCTACAGAGCCTGCAGGTGCTGTAGAACGTTGTGCCATGCTTAAATATGCCAGAGGAGCTTGGTTTGGACTTCATGACAATTTGTGTTTTAGTATGACACTCACAATGACTGCCCGCCGCTCTCAGAATCGCATTCACTATAAAATTCCCTGGCCACTGAAGACGGGCAAAACTGACCAAAAAACTGAAAGCGGAAGTTGCTGATAAAAGTCATGCCAGAGAAAGCTGGAAAAAAAAGAGCTGAGAAGTCTCAGGTGGCAACATTAGTGACAGAGTGTGGTAGGAGATGGCGGCAGCCACAAGCAGCATGAGGTCAGAGAGTGGCACAATGACATCTGGGACTGTGGGCAACAATGACTCAGTGTGTAGGTCACGGCATCAGCCACACAGCAGCATGAGTCAGACAGTGGCACTGAGGAGGTGTGTAGTGTCACAGCAGCAGCCACAGGAAAGCAGCATGAGGTCAGACAGTGGCACAATGACACAGTGTGTATGTCGACGGCAGCAGCCACATGTAGCAGCATGAGGTCAGACAAGTGGCACAGATGAACAACCCCAAAGGTTTGGGGTGTAGGTCACGGCATCAGCCACACAAGCAGCAGCAGCATGAGTCAGAAAGTGGCACAATGACATTCGGGAGGGTGGCAAAAACGGAGTAGGCCACAGGTGGGAAAATTGACACAGTGTGTGGGTCCGGGCACCCCAACACGGGCAGCAGGGGTTTCAGACGTGGCAAATCATATTCGGAGGTGGCAAAAACAGGAGTAGGCCACAGAGTGGGACAATGAACAGTGTGGAGGTCATGGCAGAAAAGCACGCAGCAGATGAGGTCGGGACAGTGGCCAAAATTTGACACAGTTTTGGGGGTTTCCACGGCGGGGCCAGCAGCGATGGGGTTTCAGGGGGTGGCACAATGCCCTTCCCTGGAGGGGGGGGCAAAAACGGGAAATTTGGCCCCCAGAGTGGGCAATGACAAAAGGGTGTAGGCACAGCAGCGGGCCCAGCAGCAGCATGGGGTCGAAGGGGCAAAATTAAACACGTGTGGGGGTTTCATGGCAGCAGCCACGAGCAGCATGAGGTCAGACAGTGGCAAATGACACAGTGGTGTAGGTCAGGGGCAGCACCCAGCTTGGGTCGGGGGGGGGGGCCAGTGGCCCCAATGAGTTTTTGGGAGGGGGGCAAAAACAGGGAGTGGGCCCAAACGAGTGGGATAATGACACAGGGGTTTTGGTAAGGCAGCACCCACAGCAGCAGCATGGGGTGGGGACATTTGGCAAAAATGCCCCACAGTGGGGAGGCCCCGGTGAGCCACACCCAGCATGGCGAAATGAGCAGCGGGCCTTGAGGTCGGACAGTGGCACAATCACATTCTGGGGGTTTGGAAAAAAACGGGGAGTGGCAAAGGTGGGACTTTTAAACACAGTGGGGGAGGCCACGGCAGCAGCCTTTGCGCCATGAGGTCAGGACAGTGGCACTATGACACAGTGTGGGGGTTTAACGGCAGCGCAGCATGGGGCCCGGGGCAGTGGAAAAAATGAATTTTGGAGGGGGGCCCAAAAAAAACGGGATTTAGGCCCCAGGGGTGGGACAATGACACATGTTTGTGGGGGCCCGGGGAAGCAGCCCAGCAGCAGCATGGGGTTTAGACAGGGGGCACGGGGGGACACAGTGTGGAGGTCACGGTAGCAGCACAGCGCGCATGGGTCAGACAGGGGCCCAAAAAGACACAGTGTGGGGTCTTTGGCAGCGGCAGCATGGGTCGGGCCCAGTGGCAAAATGACATTCTGGAGGGGGGGGGCCAAAAAAAAGGGGGGGGGGGGGGGGCCACAGGGAGGGGGACAATGACCATTGTGTAGGTCAGGGCAGCAGCCACAGCGGAAAGATGGGGTCGACAGTGGCAAAAATCACATTCGGGGAGGTGGCAAAAAACAGGAGTAGGCCACAGAGTGGGGGCAATGAACGGGTGGGGAGGTGACGGAAGCACCCAACAGCAGAAACCCCTTTGAGGTCGGAAAAGTGGCCAAAGGGCCCACGTTTGGAGGTCACGGCGAAAGCCCCAGCCAGCTGAGGTCGGGGAGTGGCACAAGGGACTTTTTTGGGGGGGTTGGAAAAAACAGGGGTGGGCCCAAAAGAGGGGGACAAGGGACACAGTGTGAGGGTCACGGGGGCCCGGGACAGCAGCAGATGGGGTTTGGACAGTGGCCAATGAAATTTGGAGGTGGGAAAAAAACGGGGAGTAGGCCACAGAGGGGGAAACAATGACACAGGGGTTTTAGGTCACAGCAGCAGCCACAGCAAGCAGATGAGGTCGGACAGTGGCAAAATTGACACGGGTGTTTTGGTCACGGCAGCTGAAATCTACAGTGCAAAGGGGAAAGCCTTTTTCCTAGGGAGCCCCCTAAAGCTCCCCTTTTTGCCGGGGCCCAAAGGGGAAATTTTAAAAATGTGCCACAGAAGAAAGATGAGGTCGGGACATTTGGCAAATTTGCCCATTCTGGAGGTGGCAAAAAAGGAGTAGGCCACAGAGTGGGATTTAACAGGGGTGTGGGTCACGGCAGGGGCCACAGCCCCAGCATGGGGTTTCCGACGTGGCACAATGACACGTGTGGGGGTCACGGAAAGCAGCCAAAAGCGCGATAAAGAAGGTTTTGAGCAGCAGCATGGGGGCGCCAGTGGCCAACCCTTTCTGGAGGGGGAAAAAAAAAAACGGGATTTGGCCCAGAGGGGGCAATGACACAGTGTGGAGGCCACCGGCACCCAGAGCAGCGCAGGGAGGTCAGAAAGTGGAAATATGACACATTTGTGGGGGTTTAAACCGGCAGCAGAAAGCTGAGGTCGGCAGTGGCAAATTGACATTCTGGGGGGTGGAAAAACCCGGGAGTGGGGCCCACAGAGTGGGACAGGGGAACAGTGGGGAGGTCACGGCAGCGCCAAGCAGCAGCTTGAGGTCAGACAGTGGCAAAAATTTGACACAGTTTTGGGGGTCAGGGGAAAGCAGCCACAGCAGCGCATGAGGTCAGACAGTGGCACAATGAACTGTGTGGTAGGTCATGGCAGAGCGCATGAGGTCAGGCAGTGGCAAAAAATGCCCTTTTCTGGGGGTTTGGCAAAAAATTGGAGTGGGCCCCACAGAGGGGGGAAAAATGCCCACAGGGGGTGGGGTCACGGCGCACCCACAGCGCTGCATGGGGTCGACAGTGGCAAAAATAAATTTTGGGGGGGGCCCAAAAACGGGGAGTAGGCACAGAGGGGGGGAAAATTGACACAGTGTGGAGGGACGGAAAGCCCCAAAGGGAGCAGCATAAAGGTCGGAAAAGTGGAACAATGACACAGTGTGGGGGTCAGGGGAGGGGGCCCCAGCAGAAAGCATGGGTGGGCAGTGGCACAATGACATTCTGGAGGTGGCAAAAACGGAGTAGTCCACAGAGTGGGACTTTGGGACACAGTGTGGAGGTCACGGCGGCTGCCACAGCTGTCAGCATGAGGTCAGACCAGTGGCACAGATGACATTCTGGAGACGGTGGCCAAATAACAGGGGAGTAGCACAGGAGTGGGACAATGACACAGTGTGTAGGTCACAGCAGCAGCACAGCAGAGCTTGAGGGTGAGACGTGGCACAATGACCACTTGTGTGTAGGTCACGGGCAGCTGAAACTTACAGTGCCAAAGAGGGAATCCATTTCTAGCGAGCTCCTCAAGCTCAGCCGTTTGCACTGGGCCAGGGGTAATTTAAAATGGAAAAGGAAAAAAAACTGTTCTGTGGTCAGATGAGTCACGATTTGAAGTTCTTTATGGAACAGTGGGACGCCATGTCATCTGGACCAGAGAGGACAAGGACAACCCAAGTTGCTATCATTAATTGCATCAAAATTTTGGTGAATTTTTTTGCCACATAGAGATATCCCTCTTTTAAGAAAAGCTGTACCTATTTTACAGAACTACAGACTACACAAATTTAGTTGTTCGAGACACAGAGATGTTTAGAAATTGTCTAAATCACATAATAAATGTGATGTACAACATGTACACCAGTATATTTGCCTCAAATTGCACTACAGTTGTTAGAGGGGGCTATTAGGTTGTAATGCTAGACAGGTTACCAAAGAATGCTGGTAGTTGTAGTTTAACAACAGCTGTAGAAACATAGGTTGGACAAGATAGATTTAGAACTAGAGATGGGGGAATTTCACTGAATCTCGTTCGTTCACTTCGGAATTTCTCGGCGCCCAAAAAAATAACTTCTTAGGAATTACTTCGAGCTCATATCACGTTAAAAAAACAGCTGATTTCCAGCGTGCCAGAGCCTGCAGGGGTGCTGTGTAGAAAACGTTGTGCCATGCTTAAATATGCAGAGGGAGCTTGGTTTGGTCTTCTCATACAATGTTGTGTTTTAGTATTGACACTCACATGTCTGCCGCCGCTTTTTAGAATGCTTTCACTATAAAATTCCCTGGGCACTTAAGAGGGCAAAAATGGACCAGAAAAACTGAAGCCGGGAATGTTGATTGATAAAGTCTGCCAGAGGGGAAGAAAGCTGGAAAAAATCAAAGATGAGAGCTCAAGGTGGCATACATTAGTGACAGAGTGTGGACGGTCGAGCGCGCTTAGCACAGCAGCATGAGGTCAGACAGAGGACAACTGAGACATTCTGGGGGGAGGTTGGCAAAAAACTGGAATAGGTCCCAGAGTGGCACTCAACACAGTGTGGTGGCACGGCGAGCAGCTGCAAATGAGGTCAGACTGTGGCACAATGACAGAGTGTGTAGGTTCGACGGGGGGGGCCTCAGCCACAGCACAGCATGAGGGTTCAGACAGTGGGACAATGACACTGTGTGTAGGTAACAGCAGCAGCCACTGCAGCCTAGCATTGAGGTCAGGAGAGTGCACACAATGAAACAGTGTGGAGGTTCACGGCAGCAGGCCACAGCAGCAGCATATGAGGTAAGGCAGTGGGCACAATGGGACACAGTGTGTAGGTCACGGCGCTGGCTGCATGAGGTCAGGCAGTGGCACAATGACCATTTCTGGACGGTGGCAAAAACAGGGAGGTAGGCACTACAGAGTGGGATAATTGAACACAGTGTGTAGGTCCGGCAGCACCCCAAAGCAGCAGTGAGGTCAGACGTGGCAAAACAGGGGGGTGGGGTAGGCACGGGGAAATCCGTACGGCGCAGATAAGGAAAAGACAGTGGCAAAAGCCCCGGTTAGGCCCGGCACCCCCAGCAGCATGGGGTAAACAGTGGACAATGCTTTGGGAGGTGGCAAAAAAAAGGAAAGGCCACAGGGGGGGACGGGACCATTGTGGGCCCGGCAGCAGCCACAGCCGCAGAGGTCGAAAGGGCACAATGAAAAGGGTGGGGGTAGGAACCCCTTTTGGGGAAAATCCCAAGCCAACAGGCAGCAGCAGGGAGGTCAGCGGGCCCCAATAAAATTCTGGGGTGGCAAAAAACAGGGAGTAGGCCACAGGGTGGGAAATGGCACATGTGGGGGTCACGGCAGCACCCCACGCAGAGCTGAGGTAGACAGGGCAAAATACATTTGGAGGTGGAAAACGGGAAAATGGGCCCGGGGTGGGAAAAATGCCCAGGTGAGGCACGGCAGCAGCCAAGCAGCGCATGGGTCGACAGGGCACAATGACAGGGGGGGAGGTCCGGCAGCGACAGGCATGAGGTCAGCAGTGGCACTGCTTTGGAGGTGGCAAAAACAGGAGAGTGGACCACAGAGTGGGACAATGACACAGGTGGAGGGTCACGGCTGCAGCCACAGCAGCGCATGAGGACACGACAGTGGCACAATGCATTCTGGAGGTGGCAATAACAGGAAAAGGCCCAGAGTGGGACAATGACACAGTGTGTAGGTCACGGGCAGCAGCCACTGCAGCAGCATGAGGTCAGACGTGGCACAATGACAGAGTGGTGTAGGTTCACGGCATCAGCCACAGCAGCAGCATGAGAGACAGACAGTGCAAGAATGACGTGATGTAGTCTCGCAGCAGCCACTAGCAGCAGATGTGTAGACAGTGGCACAATTGACATTCTGGAGTGGCAAAAAAAGGAGTAGGGCACAGAGTGGGGACAATGACACAGTGTGGAGGTCACGGCAGCAGACACAGGAGCAGCAAGACGTCAGACAGTGGGCACAATGTACATTTCTGGTTGGTGGCAAAAAACTGGAGTAGGCCACAGAGTGGACAATGACAAGTGTAGAGGTCACGGCAGCAGCCACAGCCAGAGCATGAGGTCAGACAGTTGGCACAAATGATCAGTGTGTAGGTCAGGCAGCAGCCCTCGAGGCAGCTGAGTTCAGCAGTGGCACTATGACAATTCTGGAGGTGGCAAAAACTGGAGTTGGCCTACAGATGACAACGACACAGTGTGGAGGTCATGGGCAGCAGCCACAACAGCAGCATGAGGTCAGGACAGTGCACAATGACAGAGTGTGTAGATCATGGCATCAGCCCAGAAGCAGCATTGAGGTCAGACAGTCGCACAATGACACAGTCTGTAGTCACGGCAGCAGCACTTGCAGCAGCATGAGGTCGACCAGTGGCACAATGACATTTGGAGGTGGCAAAAAACGGAATAGGCCACAGAGTTGGTCAATGGACACCAGTGTGTGAGGTCACGGCAGCAGGCAACAGTAGCAGCATGAAGGTCAGACAGTGGGCACAATGCAGGAGTGTGGTAGATCCATAGCATCTGCCTCAGCAGCTGCATGTGGTCAGAGTGTGGCACAATGACAGTGTTTAGGTCACGGCAGCAGCCACAGGAAGCAGACATTGAGGTTAGACAGTGGCACAATGACACAGTGCGTTAGGGTCACTGGCAGCAGCCACAGCTGCGCATGAGGTCAGACTGTGGCACAATGACATTCTGGAGGTGGCAAAAACAGGTGATGGCCACAGAGTGGACAATGACACAGTGTGGAGGTCTTTGCAGCTGCCACAGCAGCAGCATGAGGTCAGACAGTGGCCACATATGACATTTCTGGTGGTGGCAAAAACAGGGAGTAGGCCACAAAAGTGGGACAAAGACCACAGTTTTTTTGTTGGGGGGAGGTCACGGGCAGGCAGTCACTGCAGCAGCATGAGGTCTGACAGTGGCCCAATGACATTTGGAGGTGGCAAAACAGGTATTGGCACAGTGTTTGGACAATGACACAGTGTGTAGGGTCACGGCAGCAGCCCACAGCAGCAGTTGAGGTCAAGACAGTGGCCAATGACAGAGTGTGTAGGTCACGGCATCAGGCACAGCAAGCAACATGAGGTACAGACAGTGCAGAATGAAAGTGTGGAGGTCACGGCAGCAGCCACAGCAGAAGCATGAGGTAAGTCAGTGGAACAATTGACATTCTGGAGGTGGCAAATCAGGGAATAGGCCACAGGCGTGGGACAATGACACAGTGTGTAGGTCACGGGCAGCAAGCAAAATCGGCAGCATGAGGTCAGACAGTGGCACAAATGGACAAGTGTGTAGATCATGGCATCAGCCAACGCTGGCGCATGATGGTCAGACAGTGCACATGAACTTCTGGAGGTGGCCAAAAACAGGAGTAGCCAAAGAGGTTGGGACATGAACATCAGTAGTGGAGGTCACGGGCAGCAGCCACAGCAGCAGCAATGCGGTCAGACAGTGGGGCAACAATGGACATTGGAGGTGGCAAAAACAGGAGTAGGACACTAAGTGAGGATAATGACACAGTGTGGAGGTTCACGGCAGCAGCCACAGCTGGCAGCATGAGGTATGATATTGGCACAATGACATTCTGGAGTTGGCAAAAACAGGAATAGGCAACGAGTGGGACAATGGACACAGTGTGTAGGTCACGGCAGCAGCCAAGCAGCAGCATGAGGTCAGACAGTTTTGGGGCACAATGACAGAGGTGTGTAGGTCAACGGCATCGCCACAGCTAGCAGCATGAGGATCAGACAGTGGCACGATGACAGTGTGTAGGTCACGGCAGCAGCCACAGCAGCAGCATGAGGTCAGAACAGTGGCAATGACATTCTGGAAGTGGCAAATAAATAGGAGTAGGCCACAGAGTGGGGCAATGACATAGTTGGAGGTCACGGCACAGCCACAGCAGCAGCATGAGGTCAGACGTGGCACAATAACATTCTGGAGGTGGCAATAACAGGAATAGTCCACGAGTGGGACAATGACACAGTCTGTAGGTCACGGCAGCAGCCACAGCAGCAGCATGAGGTCAGACAGTGGCAAGAATGACTGTGTGTGGTCACGGCAGCAGCCCCAGCAGCAGCATGAGGGTCAGACAGTGGCACATGGACATTATGGAGGTGGCAAAAAACAAGGGTAGGCCACAGATAAGTGGGGGACAATTGACACAGTGTGGAGTCACGGCAGCAGCCACAGCTGCAGCTGAGAGTCAGGCAGTGGCACAATGACAGAGAGTGTAGATCATTGGCATCAGCACAGCAGCAGCATGAGGTCAGAAAGTGGCACAATGACATTCTGGATGGTGCAAAACAGGAGTAGGCCAAAGAGTGGGAGACAATGACACAGTGTGGAGGTCACGGCAAGCAGCCCACAGCAGCAGATGAGGTTCGACAGTGGCACCAATGACAGAGGTGTAGATCATGCATCGCACAGCAGCAAGCATGAGGTAAGATAGTGGCTCATTGACTGTCTGGATGTGGCAAAAACAGAGTAGGCCACAGATTGGGAAAATGACAGTGTGTAGGTACGGCAGCAGCCACAGCAGCAGCATGAGGTCAGACAAGTGGCACAATGACAGGTGTGTAGGTCACGGCATCTTGCCACACAGCAGAAGCTGAGGTCAGAAGTGGCACAATGACAGTGTGTAGGTCACGCAGCAGCAAACAGCTCTGCATGAGGTACAGACTGTGGCACAATACATTCTGGAAGTGGCAAAAATAGGAGTAGGCCACAGAAGTGGGGCAATGACAACAGTGTGGAGGTCTGGCAGCAGACACAGCAGCAGCTTGAGGCTGACTGTGGCAACAATGACAGTCTGAGGTGGGCAAAAACGGGAATTTGGCCTCAGATGTGAGACAATGACAGTGTTTTAGGTCAACGGCAGCATAGCTACAGCAGACGCATGAGGTCAGACAGTGGCCACAATGACATTCTGGAGGTTGCACAAAAACGAGGAATAGGCCACAGAGTGGAACAATGACACAGTGTGTAGGTCACGGCAGCAGCTAATCAGCCAGCATGAGGTCAGACAGGTTTGCCAGTGGCACAATGACAAGTGGGTTAGCGTCACGGCATCAGCCACAGCACCACATGAGGTCATGACAGTGACAATGACAGTGTGTAGGTCACGGCAGCAGCCACAGCAGCAGCTGAGGTCAGTAGTGGCACAATGACATTCAAAAGGTGGCTCAAAAAGTGGATTAGGCCACAGAGTGGGGACAATGACACAGTGTGTTTGGTCACGGCAGCAGGCCAACTGCACAGCAGGAGGATCAGACAAGTGGCACAATGACAGAGAGTGTAGGTCTGGCTTCGCCAAGCAGCAGCATGAGTCAGACAGTGGCACAATGACAGTGTGTAGGTCCTGCAGCAGCCACAGCAGCAGCATGAGGTCGATAGTGGCCACAATGACATTCTGGAGTTGGCCAAAACAGGTATAGGCCACAGAGTGGACAAGACATGTGTGTAGGTCACGGAAGCTGCCTAGCAGCAGAATGAGGTCAGACATGTGGCACAATGACAGAGGTGTGTAGGTCACGCATTCTGCCACAGCAGCAGCATGAGGGTAAGACAGTGGCAGACATGACAGTGTGTAGTCACGGCAGCTGCCACCAGGCAGCAGCATGAGGTCAGACAGTGGCACTCAATGACATTTCTGAAGTGGCAAAAACAGGAGTAGGCCACAGAGTGGGACAATGACCCGTATGGAGGTCAGGCAGCAGCCACAGCAGCAGCATGTGTCAGACAGTGGCACAATGTCATTCTGGGGGTGACAATAACAGGAATAGGCCACAGAGTGGGACAATGACACAGTGGGTAGGTCTCGGCAGCTACCTCACAGCAGCAGCTGGAGGACAGACAGTGGCAGGAATGTCAGTGTTAGTCACGGCAGCAGCCACAGCAGCAGCATGAAGGTCAGACAGTGGCACAATGACATTATGGAGGTGGCAAAAAAAGGAGTAGGCACAGAGTGGGACATGACACAGTGTGGAAGGGTAACGGCAGCAGCCACAGCAGCAGCATGAGGTCAGACGTGGGCACAATGCAGAGTGTGTAGTATCTGGCATCTTCCACAGCAGCAGACATGAGGTCAGGGACAGTGGCACAAATGGACATTCTGGAGGTGGCAAAACAAGAGTTGGCACAGAGTTGGACAATGACACAGTGTGGAGGTCACGGCAGCAGCCACAGCAGCAGCATGAGGGCAGACAGTGGACAATGACTTCTGGAGGTGCAAAAACAGGAATAGGCAACAGAGTGGGACATATGACAGTGTGTTAGGTCCGGAGCAGCAACAGCAGCAGCATGAGGTCAGGGACAGTGGCACATGACAGTGTGTAGGTCACTGGCAGCAGCCACGAGCAGCAGCATGAGGTCAGACAGTGGCACAATGACATTCTGGAAGTGGCAAAATCAGGAGTAGGCCACAGTAGTGGGACATTGACACAGTGTGGAGTCACGGGCAGCAGCCACAGCAGCAGCATGAGGGACAGACAGTGGCACATTGACATTCTGGAGGTGGCAATAACAGAAAGGCCACAGAGTGGACAATGACAAGTGTGTAGTCACGGCAGCAGCCACAGCCAGCAGCATGTGGTCTGACAGTGGCACAATGACAGAGTGTTGTAGGTCACGGCATCAGCCACAGCAGCAGCTGAGGACAGACAGTGGCCAGAATGACAGTGTGTAGGTCACGGCAGCAGCCACTGCAGCAGCAGGGAGTTGACAGTGGCTCAATGACATTCTGGAGTGGCAAAAATGGAGTATGCCTACAGAGTTGTGAGACAATGACACAGTGTGGAGGTCACGGCAGCAGCCCAGGAGCAGATGAGGTCAGACAGTGGCAAAGGACAGAGGTGTGGATGATCATGGCATCAGCCACAAGCTGCAGCATGTGGTCAGACGTGGCACAATGACAGTGTGTAGGTCTCTGCATCAGCCACAGAAAGCAGCATGAGGTCAGACAGTGGCTCAATGACACAGTGTGAAGGTCACGGCAGCAGCCACAGCTGGCAAGCATGAGGTCGGACGTGGCACAATGACATTCTAGAGGTGGCAAAAACAGGCGAAGGGCCCAGAGTGGGAAAATGACACAGTTGTGGAGGTCATTGACAGCAGACACGCAGCAGCATGAGGTCAGACAGTGGCACATACTTCTGGAGGTGGCAAAAACAGGAGTAGGCCAAAAGTGGGACAAGACACAGTGTGGCAGGTCCTCGGCAGCAGTCACAGCAGCCGCATGAGTTCAGACAGTGGCACAATGGGACATTCTGGAGGTGCAAAACAGGAATAGGCACAAGAGTTTGGACAATGACACAGTGTGTAGGTCACGCAGCAGCACAGCAAGCAAGCATGATGTCAGAAGTGGCACAATGACAGGAGTGTGTAGGTCACGGATCAGCCACAGCAGCAGCATAGGTCAGACAGTGGCAGAAATGAAAAGTGTTGAGGTCAGGTAGCAAGCCACAGCAGCAGCATGAGGTCAGACAGTGGCAAATGACATTCTGGGAGGTGGCAAAATCAGGAATAGGCACTAGAGTGTGCCAATGACACAGTGTGTAGGTCACGCAGCGCAAATCGGCAGATGTGGTCAGACAGTGGCACAATGGACAGAGTGTGTTAGGAATCATGGCATCGCCACAGCAGCAGCATGAGGTCGACAGTGGCACAATGTCATTCTGGAGGTGGCAAAAACAGGAGTAAGCCAAGAGTGGTACAATCCTCATCTTACACCACCAAAAATCAGGGTGTGTCCCGGCCCCCCCCCGGGGGGGGTGGGCTCACGGCAGCTGCACAGCCGCTGCATTGAGGTCAGACAGGGGCACAATGACATTTCTGGAGTGGCAAAACTGGAGTAGGCGCTAAGTGAGAAAATGACACAGTGTGGAGGTCACGGCAGCGCCACAGCTGCCAGCATGAGGTCAATAGTGGCACAATGACATTCTGGTGTGGCAAAACAGGAATAGGCACAGAGTGGGACAATGAACAGTGTGTAGGTCACGGCAGCAGCCACTGCAAGCAGCTTGAGTCAGGACTCAGTGGCACAATGAACAGTGTGTTGGTCACGGCAGCAGCACAGCAGCGCATGAGGGTCAGGACAGTGCACAATGTCATTCTGGATGTGGCAAAAAACTAGGAGTAGGCCACAGAGTGGGCAATGACATATGTGTGGAGGTCACGGCTGCAGCCACAGCAGCAGCATGAGGTTCAGACAGTGGCACAATAACATTACTGGAGGTGGCAATAACAGGAATAGGCCCACAAGAGTGGGACAATGACACTGTGTGTAGGTCACCGGCAGCAGCCACTGCAGCAGCATGAGGGTTGACAGTGGCAGTAATGTAAGTGGGTAGGTAACGGGCTGCAGCCACTGCAGCTGCATGAGGTCAGACTGTGGCATCAAATGACTGAGTGTGTAGAGCTTGGCATCAGCACAGCAGCAGCTGAGGTCAGAAAGTGGCATCAATGACATTCTGGAGGTGGCAAAACAAGGAGTAGGCCACAGAGTGGGGACAATGACAGCAGTGTGGAGGTCACGGCAGCAGCCACAGGCAGCAGCATTGAGGTCAGACTGGGGCACAATGACAGAGTGTGTAGATCATGGCATCAGCAACAGCAGCGCAGAGGTCAGATAGTGCACAATGACATTCTGGAGGTGGCAAAAAAAGGAGTAGGCCACAAGAGTGGACATTGACTGTGTGTAAGGTCACCAGGCAGGCAGCACAGCCTGCATGTAGGTCAGACAGTGGCACAATGGACAGGAGTGTGTAGGTCACGGCATCAGCCACAGCTGCAGCATGAGGTAAGACATGTGGCAACCATGACAGTGTGTAGGTCACGGCAGCAGCAACAGCCGCAGCATGAGGTCAGACAGTGGCACAATAACATTCTGGAAGTGGCAAAAAAAAGGAGTAGGCCACAGGAGTGGGCAATGACACAGTGTGAGTCACGGCAGCAGCCACAGCAGCTGCTTGAGGTCAAGTCAGTGGCACAATGGTCATTCTGGAGGTGGCATAAAAACAGGAATTGGCCACAGAGTGGGACAATGACAGTGTGTAGTCACGGCAGCAGCTACAGGAGCAGCATGAGGTCAGACAGTGCACTATGGCATTATGGAGGTGGCAATAACAGGAACTAGGCCCACTGAGTGGGTCTATGCACAGTGTGTAGGTCATGGCAGCAGCGAATTCAGCAGCATGGTCAGACAGTGGCACAATGACAAGAGTGTGTAAGTAACGGCATCAGACTCTAGCAGCAGCATGAGGTCAGGACAGTGGAACAATGACAGTGTGTAGGTCACCGGCAGCAGCCACAGCAGCAGAAATGAGGTCAGACAGTTTCACAATGACATTCAATCGGTTTCAAAAAGTGGAATAGGCCACAGAGTGGGACAATGACACAGTGTGTAGGTCACGGCAACAGCCACAGCAGCAGCAAGAGGTCAGACAGTGGCACAATGACAGAGAGTGTAGGTCATGGCATCAGCCACAGCAGCAGCAGGAGATCAGACAGCGGCACAATGGACCAGTGTGTAGGTCTCGCCAGCAGCCTCAGCCAGCAGCATGAGTTCAAACAGTGGCACAAGACAAAGGTGTAGGTCACGGCAGCAGCCACAGCAGCAGCATTGAGGTCAGACCAGTGGCACAATGAATTCTGGAGGTGGCAAAAACAGGAGTATGGCCACAGAGTAGGACAATGACACAGGTGTGGTGGTCACAGCAGCAGGCCACAGCAGCTGATGAGGTCAGACGTGGCACAATGGACAGTGTGTAAGTCACGGCAGCTGCCACGCTAGCAGCATGAGGTCAGAAGAGGCCACTATGACATTCTGGAGGTGGCAAAAAAACAGGGTTAGGCCATAGTGTGGAAAATTCAATGACACAGTGTGGAGGTCACGGCGCAGCCACAGCAGCAGTATTAGGTTAGACAGTGGCACATTTGACATTCTGAAGGTGGCAAACAGGAATAGGCCCCCCAGAGTGGGACTTGACACAGTGGTGTAGGTCTAGGCAGCAGCCACAGCAGATGCTTGAGGTCAGATAGTGGCACAATGACAGAGTTTGAGGTCACGGCATCAGCCACAGCAGCAGCATGAGGTTCAGGGGACAGTGCAACAATGACAGGTGTGAGGTCTAGCGGCAGAAGCCACAGCAGCAACATGAGGTCAGACAGTGGCACAATGACATTCTGGAGGTGGCAAAAACGGAGTAGGCCACAGAGTGGCACAATGACACAGTGTGGAGGTCACGCGCAGCAGACGCATGAGGTCAGACAGTGGCACAATGACATTCTGGAGGTGGCAAAAACAGGAGTAGGCCACAGAGTGGCACAATGACACAGTGTGGAGGTCACGGCAGGTCAGACAGTGGCACAATGACATTCTGGAGGTGGCAAAAACTGGAGTAGGCCACAGAGTGGCACAATGAACAGATGTGGAGGTCACGGCAGCAGCAGCATGAGGTCAGACAGAGTGGCACAATGACATTCTGGAGGTGCAAAAAACAGGAGTAGGCCACAGAGTGGCACAATGCACACAGTGTGGAGGTCACGGCAGCAGCCCAGCAGCAGCATGAGTCAGACAGTGCACAATGACATTCTGGGGGTGGCAAAAACGGAGTAGGCCCAGAGTGCACAATCAAGGTGGAGGTCACGGCGCCATTAGGTAGAAGGGGCACAATGAAATTTGGAGGTGGAAAAAAATAGGCCAAAGAGGGGAAAATGACAAGGTGGAGGTCGGCGGCACACATGGGGTCAAAAAGTGGCACAAGAAATTTGGGGTCAAAAACGGATAGGCCCCCGAGGGGGGACAATACAGAGGGGGGGGAGGAG